>JANHGO010005392.1:0-23170 GCA_024606505.1 Aquila spilogaster
CCCCCCCCCCCCCCCCCCCCCCCCCCCCCCCCCCCCCCCCCCCCCCCCCCCCCCCCCCCCCCCCCCCCCCCCAAGGCAGAATTCATCTTGAGTTGTTGCCTCATGTTTGACCAGACAATGAGCTACTCAACTCAACCAGTGACTAGCTTGCTGAAGCCTAGAGTCTGTCTCCATTGCTTGTAGAAAGACAGATCGTCTCAAGATCTTTATGCTATTTTGGCCCTACTTGTACTATTTTGAAGGTGTACGCAGACTTGGTAAGATGTCTAGGCCCGGTTCAGCAGGGTGGATTTTTTCCCACTAGCATCCTATACTTTTATATGGGTCCCACTGAAAAACAAGTTGAAACACGTGAAATTGCATCTGAACATAAGAAAACACTTTTTTTTCTGCAAGGGCTGTTAACACTGGCACAGGTGGTCCAGGGAGGCTGTGGTGTCTCCATCCCTGGAGTCAGTCAAAGCCCAACTGGACACAATCCTGGGCAACCTGTTATAGCTGACCCTGCTTGAGCAGAGGCCTGGAGTTGGGGGAAGAGAACAGGTCCCTTCAATATGTAGCAGTGCCATTTCCAAATACGTAATAAAAGAGTAACGCTCTACATAAACTACAGAGTGGAATGTTGATTCTTAAACAACATTCTTAAACAAGGTGTCACAGGGAGAGACTTGAGGTTTTCACTAGGCCATAAAGCAGTATTTAGCTTTTTAGAGAATGTGCCTTTCATAAGAGTATGCTGCACATTGGACAATAGAAAGCTGGTGGTCTGTAGACTTCAAGGAGCTTCATCATGAGGGGTAAACTGAGACGATGAAGACTGACATGAAGCATAATGGGCTTTTTGCCATCCTTTCTCTTGTGAGCAGAAGGAAGAGGACACCAAAGAGCTTAAAGGTACAAATGATAAGCTCAAAGGCATTAAGAGATTTCTCTGAAGAAGAAACAAAGAAGCATCGTTGCTAGGATCAGCAATCAACTCTTCCATCATTGTAATATGTTTCAATGCATTCATAGACTTTTTGTTCATCTTTAAAATTTAAACAACCCTAAAATAAGTGTCTACATCTGAAGTTTACAGATGGGTGAACTGAAGCACAGCATCAGTCTTAGTCATGGGATTATACAGTAGTCCAATGAAAAGAGTTCTGGTGGAAATGCATAGGAGGCTGCTTTTTAAGGCCTCTCACCAATGGTGGATATTCCCACAGACAAGGGAGAAGCTTCTGAGGAGGCATTATTTCCTTTTTACCCCCTCTCCAAAATATGTGAGATCAGAACTGCAGAAAATTTATTTCAGTTTTATGCAGTCTACCTCCTCTGTGACTGGCATTGTACTTGTTCTCAGGTCTAAATCTGTGCTAGATTTGCTTCCATTATATGTTGATCTCCATCTGAGCAACATGATCTTCTTGAAGTATTTCATGGTGTTATTTTTTACAGTTACAAAACACATGGTGTTTATCATGCTGTTACTCATAGCAATGCATTCAACTATGTAAAAAGCAGTAAGATAATGCTTCTCTTTCACAAAGATGGTGGGGAAAAAGTCACGGACAATTGTGAAGCCGTAGAAAGGTGCCCAGCAGAGAACATAGGCAATCAGGATGCACATCAGTACCATAACAGTTTTTCTTCTGCATCGAAGTCTCTTTCTGATCTGTTCCGTCTGAAATCCTGGTACAGTTTTAAACCAAAGCTCCCGAGAGATCCTGGCATAACACAAGGTCATTGTCATCACAGGTGCAACAAATTCAATGCCAAAGATGAAAAGGAAGTATGATTTGTAGTACATCTGCTGGTCAACTGGCCAAATTTGACCACAGAAAATTTTCTCCTGGTTTTTCACTATAAATAACACCGTTTCAGTAGCAAAGTATGCAGATGGGATAGCTACAAGTATGGAGACAATCCAGACCAAGGCGATTAAGAAGGTTGCTGTTTGATAATTCATGCGTGGTTTCAGTGGGTGAACAATGGCCAGATACCTGGAACAGACAAATACATTCAAAATGAAGTCTGAAAACACTATTAGTCAGAACATACTTCAAAATACAAGTGGACAGAATTAGGCAGAAGGAAATTGCTGTCATTTTTAAAGAGAAAGCCTGACAAATTTGTCTATGAGGAGAGTTAAGAAAATTTTCCAAAGTAGCAGCCCAGAGCCGAGTTCCTAAATCTAAGCAGAAACTCTGGAGCGAATGGCTGAAGGGTTTTTTAGGACAATGGGTACTTCACAATCTGAAAATCTGAGCATATGTTAGGGTGTCTGAGGATGGATGGTTTTAAGACCTCAGTCTTAAAGACCTGTTAACAGTCTTAAGACCTGTTAACAAGATCAAACTGAAACAGTTACCATTTTGTATCACAAACCCTTTAACGCAGATCACATGTCTGGCAGTTACAGAAGGACTGGAAGAGGAGAAAGAGAGGGAATATTCCTATTACTGACAAATATGTTTGCAGGACCTAGCACAATACGCAGGTGATGTTGTATCTAGGTTATGCCATGATAGAGCATCTGGAAATTCTTTGGTGGACAGCACATGTTAAAGTGAGAGTTTGAAACATGCAGTAATATACACCTAGTTAGGTGCAGGTGAAAAGACAAACATGTAGAAACATGAAAATGTTTTCCCTAGGCAGAGAACTATTTAAATATGCTTTTTTTTACCAAGAGGTCAAATATACATAATGGTGTTTTTATTATTTTCTTGGTTATTCCATGGGGTACAAAGAGCTGAAGCTGATGCTGATGAATGGTTACACGTGAGCAAGTTTTCAAGCCACCAACAAAAGACTGTGTATCCATTTTCTGCCCATGCACATTTTTGTTTCATCTGCTGCAGGTGACTATTGCTAATTAATCTTAAATATGCTGTGTTAAGTAACATACCTAACCATAAAACTTGAGTTATGTATTTGCACTCCTTATGACTGTAAAGCTGCAAGGTGTACTGCAGTGTTCCACAAAGAAGTGTGGAGAAATGGAAGTACATTGCTTGCAAGATTCATCAGTTGCCCTCAATTCGGTTAAAAAGGGGCTAGGACCAAATGGCATTCACTCTGGGGTTTTTTGTTTGGTTGGAGTTTGGGGGTGTTGATTTTTCAAGAAGCTATAGGTGTAAGAAGAGCTTACATTAGAGTACACTGTCCCAGAAAGATTAGGATATTTCTGCTAAAAGGAGATTTTTATCACAGACACTCCAGAGCTCCCAGTACAATTGTATTTAACCGAAAGGATTGTTTCAAAAAGTGGCATTTCTCAGTCATTCAGAGGCTTTTCTATCTGTATATATTCTATACATTGATAGCATCCACAGGATATATTAATTCTAAAATAAAATGGAAAGTCAGTGGTGCTTTTCATCAGCCAGATCTTGGAAGCAGATGAATTGTTCATCACTCTTAATAGTGCAGGTTAAATGTCAAGGGACAGCAGAATTAGTCAGCCTCATTGTGGAGCTGATAAATTAATATTTTTAGATCAGGTTCTGTGGAAACAAGGTTGTGGGATAATGTGTGTGTATGGATATCCGCTCAGCGGAACATTTGTCTGCATGGGGTAAATCTCTACAAGAGAGTCAGGAGGGAGCTTTTGTGGTGGATTTCCTGATTCTCATTGCTTACCACACTTGGGCTGTTACTGTGGAGTGGTCCTGGAGCACGTGAACTGAGTTCAGATGAAACTGCCCAGGAAGATGTGCTCCAAAAGCGTATGTAAAACACACCAAGTGCCCATGGGCATTCAGTCCAGGGCACCCAGATAAAGCTAAACCCCCCAAAATATTTACATCGTGGACATTGGACCCTTAGCACGAACTCTTGCTCTTCAGAGCCTCTCCTTTCACGTTACATCATTTTCTAGCATAGATGTGGCCTTAAATATGTGAAATTCCTATGTTTCATGTGAATAGATGTCAAGGAAGATGAAAGAGAATCCTACCTGACAGAAATCCTGTGGGACAGGCTTACCCTCTCTACACAGGTGAGCCCTTTTAAATGATCTAAACATGGGAAGACTGTTGGGAGCCTATTCTTTTTTGAGACAGAAGTCAATGACCCATATGACATAACAACCATGGAATGGTTGATTGTTAAATGAATGAGGTGTCTCTCTGTTTACTAGTTCAAAAGCTCACAAAAAAAGGCAGTGAAACCAAAACAATGTGTTCTTACAACAAACTTCAGTGATTAATCATTTCCAGAATTGTTTTTAAAGATGCGTGGGGAGATATGCTAGAAATCTTCTGATTTCTTAGCAGGCATAAGGGCTCAATGACCCATGTTACTTCATCAACCTGGGATGCACTAGCAGAGCTTTCCAAGAAAATTTTTTAGAAGTTGAAAAAGATAAGTAATAGAAAATGGTAACGCATACATGATCGTGTTTAGAAGCTTAATCCCGAGTCCTCAGCTGCTGTTCAAAGGTTATTTTTATTAGACACTTGTTAAGGATTTGTTTCATAGGAGCTGATTGTCCTTTCCCCCACACCAGGCAAAACATCTCTGAACTTCCCCAGAGTCTTTCCACAGACTTCTGTTGACATCAATAACAGCTGAATCAGCTGCACACAAGCTGTATCTATAAAACCATCGGCAGGGTTAACTGCTTCTGAGCTGTCTTTTGGATCAGGTACCAAAAACTATGCAACGTTAGACTGGAGCATAAAATGGCACACAAGAGAAATGAGAAAAAAAAAAAGAGAAGCAGGGGGGAAATCATACAGTGTACATATGCAGAGCGTGTAGAGAGGTGTATATTGTGTTTGTTCACAAAAGATGACTTGTGATGGCCTTTCTGTAAAGAGTTTACTCTGTGGGTCCTCTGGCTTTCTGTGAGTCAGTCATGTCAGCCTTATGTCAGCATGAAGCTGATCCTCAGAGCCTGGGTCCATCAGAGTCCGTGGTGCACGAGGCTAAGAGAACAGGAGTCATAAGAAAGAATACAATTAAATTATATTGTTAAAATTCCTGGAGTGAGAGTGGGCATAGAAATATCTCGAGACTGCAGCATAAAGCAGGTAGTATAGCAGGTGAATATCGTGTTCTGCTTACGCCATTACGAAGGCTGTAGGAAAATCTCTGCTAAACTGGGTTGGTGTAGCATTTTGTCATTTTCTGGACAGTGCCATAAATATGGGTACCATAAATGACCTTTGGGTCTTTCCTGGCTTGCCACTGTGCCATTCTCAGAGAGGTGTGTAAAGAGAGAGGAGAGTATGAGAGGAGAGTGTTTTCACGGAGAGGAGAGTGCTGGCCACAATCACCGAGCATCCATGTCTGGGTTGGTGCATCCAGCTAAGACCTCAGTACTATCAAACGGTTGATTTAATGATTGTTGGGTTTTCTCAGTATGGCACGACAGAGAATAAGAACTCTATTTTGCAGGCTAAACAGAAGTCTTATCTTTTACTCTCTTTCACACCAAAACAAAAACTGGGAAAAACACCTTAGAGGGAGAAAGCAATATCCTGTAAGGCAATAACCCTGTTGGAAACTCACCTGTCAAATTCTGTATCACCAGTCAACTGTTTCTGTTGCTAAAGACTATTTAGTTCACTGTTTATAGAAAAGGTTAGACTCAGAAAAGCTGTGTAGGCCAGTCGTGAAGGTTCCTTAGAGATGTATAGTTTGGGTCAGGATTATATAGTATGGATGAACACCCTCGTCTCTGGGTGTTTCTGATTTGCTTCTCTCTTCCTCCTCTTTCCCTTATTTCATAAATCGTCTCCTACACTTGAATGAAGCATGTGTTTATGAGAAAAAAAAAAATTGTTTTACTAAATCAACATTCTTTTCACCTCAAAAGTTCAATCAAGAAATTTCCACTGAGTTTTCTCTGGGGTAATGTCATGACCCCACGTGATTACATTTTTATGAAACAAGATACCCAGGTCTGTGTAGTACCTACCTGGACATCAGCAAATCCTGCAGAACAGCTGAGCGTGTTAAAAACCTAGAAATCTGAACAGCCAACCTCAGAAGCTCTGGCCATCTCGTGCAGTCATAGCACCCTACTTACCTGTCAACAGCTATAGCCAGGAGAGCATTGGTAGAAACATAGAGGGAGACGGTCCGTAGGTAGTTGACTGAGGCACAGAGGACATGGCCATGCTCCCAGGACAGTTGCCGCACCACATAGTAGTCCATCTCAAAGGGGCAGCACACGATGGCCACAATGAAGTCTGAGATGGCCAGGTTGGCAATCAGCAGGTTGGTGAGGTTTCGTAGCTTCTTGTAGCGGGCAAGAGCAGCAATGAAGATGAAGTTGCCAATGCCACAGACCAGCATGATGCCAACCAGAGCCACCCCGATCACAATCTTGGCTGCAAAGAAGGTGCGGGTTTTGGTCATGTCGTCTTCACTGTCCAGTGGCAGGTCGTAATCGCTGTAACTGAAATTGAAAGGGAAGGAGAAGTTTCGCAAGGGGGTTAAATCCCCATTGTGCAGATTGTAGATTGCAGCAAAGTTGAGGTTGACAGTAGCATTTGGGTTATGCTCAGCTTGCTCCATGGCCATGTTTGTCTTCTTTTGACACGTGTGGCTTGGCTGGCCCTTGGTTTTGTGTTAGAATTACCCAGTGTGGCAGGGCACGACAGTGGCAGGCGAGAGACCTCATCCAAAGTTTCCTTTTGAGCAGTGAGTCACCTTGTCTTTGTCCCCATAAGATATAGAGCAACAGTCTCATTTATCTCCCTCTGTGGGAACAAAAAGAGCAAAAAACGTCCTTAGAGGAAATTACAGCAAAAATACTGTGCTTGAGGGAAAGCAATAGCCACCTTATTGCCCCACAGCTCTATTGTTGGCTGTGCACAGTGGGAGGAAATACCCTGTGAAAGGATGCTTCTGTTATCATAAAAGCCATTGAGTTGCATAATACACTCCTGTTACACCCAGCAGTTTTATTTACCAATGATGAAATTTTGTTTTCAGCACACAGTGAAATGACAATATAGGAAGAGTGTAAAATCCAGTTTAAACCTCCACCAGCCTTCAAGCGCACAGTGCTGTCATCCCTGTGCAAGGTAAAAAAACTAAAATGAGATTACAGCTCAGTTTGCTGAAAAGTATCTGATGTGTCTTTTAGACAAAGTTTTTGCTTTATTCTAAGTGTCTCAGTCAGAGAGATGTGGTAGGTGAGAAAGAAAAGAGGCTGATGTCCTGGATTCTAAATACATTTCTTAATTAAGTAAGAGTTGCCAAGACCCAAGAAAATAGTGAAGCCAGCACTTTCCTTTTGGCAGCCATTAATTGAGTAGGGGGGACCAAATTGTCAGCCAGCATAAGCCATTATTGCTTCTCGCAAACCAGTAGAACTCTGCCAATTTGCATAGACAAGATTTTGTCCCATGAACCAGTTTGTAGGGCTTTGCTGTGAAGGCAAATCTGCTGTTCACAGGGAGACTGCTTCCACAAACAGACTCTTGAGGTGAAAGGGAAAATCTTCCTTAAGCAAGACAAAGTGCCTTGAATTTCTGAAGGTGGGGAGGAGCAGGCTTCCTTCTTTGTACTGCCAGTTGTACCAAATGTTAAAAATTGATTTATTTTCCACACTGAGGGAAAAAATCTAATCTACTCCCTAATTTTGCCTCTACCCTATATCAAAATGCTGAGAGGGCTGTCTTCTTGCATCTTCCCGTGCCACATCTGGGAATCCTCACACCACACTCCCAGCTGTCAGGACAGTCCCACCCCATCCTAGAAGAGAATCAGGGGCATTACTGCTTTTTCTGCTTTGAGAGAGTAGGTCTTCAGGGTGTCAAATGCCATTGAACAATGTCCATCATGGCTACAAAGGACGATCTGCATAATGGAGCTGTTGCCCCCTTCTTTCCCTAGAACCACCCTCAGCCCCTGATGTACTTAATAAATTTCTGAGAGAAACTCTCTTGTACAACTTCTGTCTCCACATTGCTTTTCAAACAGAGTTGCAGAACAACAGAATAACAGAAAGCCAAAGCCTGAAACTAAATACCAGTTCATACAATTCACTGCTTTACAAGGCATCCCCACAGCCGCCTGGACATGTGAACATTAATTTAAGAGAAGTACTAAATAAATACTTGGATGCAAAATCTGTATGCTGGTCAAAGCAAGGTGCAGTTATCTGTTTCAGACAGGTTTCCCTGCAAAATACCAAGAGAGCGCTTTAAAATAAATACAGACAACACAACCATCCACAAACTGACATAACGCTATCAGCTAACTGTACCTCTCATCTTCTTGGAGGTCTCAGGCACCCTGTGAATAGCCTCCAGGTTTTTCCCCTGCAAATGTGCTGCTGTCACTGGAGCAGAGAAAGAATCACTGAAAGCAGCCAGAGGACTTCACTGAATGATCATTTCTCTCCCAAGCAGGTTTGCCCTGCTGCTCAGGGGAGGATGGGTCCGCTGTCTCTGTGCATGCATCTAAAGCCTTTTCTCAGTGGGAGGCACCTTGAAGCTGTCCATGCATTTCTGATTTTAAAGAGGCAGTGCAATAGGGAGACAATAGAGCACAGCCCCTTTTTTTTTTTTTTTCCTGCTTTAAACCCCCTGAATGCGTTGAATTGGCAGAGCAGCTTTGTTACCAAGTCTGAGCAGGACTGTTACCATGCTGAGCAGCATGGAAGGTGTAAGACTCCGGTCTGCACTTGCTCTTTGAGTTTTGTCTGTGCTGGGCAGCAGCTACCTGCACCTGATGTGACACAGAAGCAAAATACAAACCTCCCAGTGGAGAGGAGGGGGAGGAAGGAGGGTGAACTACTTTCCCAGGGACCTTTCTCCGTGGATCTCTGCCTGGCTATTGTCTTTAGGACTGCAGCTGTGGCAGCTCCTGCAGAAGGAGGGTCAAATGTTGAATAGCTGTAAATCAGAGGACCCCTGACAGCTTTTCTTGCCCTGTCAGGGAATCACTCGGAGCAGAAAAGTGGCAGTGAATCCTTAAGGACTGCATGTCCTTTGCTAATGCTGCCTCCTCATTGCTCTGAAGCACTTGCAGCCCAGGGAGCAGTTCTCTTGCTTCCCAATTCTCCAGAAGGAAAGGAAATGCACACCAGATCCCCTGTCCTCTTCTGCGCCTCCAGTCTTATTCACATTACCTGACATTTTGCAAGATGCATAGTTGGGCCACATTACGTAGTCCCGAGCGGATGAGACCGTAGGAGGCTGTAAGAAGGTCATGAAGAGTGTAAAAGGTTTGCAGAAAACTTAAAATATGTGCCCTACAATGCACAGTCACAACACTTGGCTTTCATGAGCTAGTGGGCACTTATCTCTGGAAGGAGGAGATAAGGAAAGAAATCTCTTCATGTGACATATGTCTGGGGTAAAAGGGCCACTAATGTGACATTTCTTCCAGAAAACTTGTGGAAGGCCAGAGAGCTCCCACTGTCTGGAGCCAGCAGACAGCATTAAGAATTTCACAGCAAATACTTTGCTTGGCTTAATTTTTAACAGTTAGCGTAATAGGTAAAAAGCCATTAAAGAATTTTTAATATCCTGAAAGGGTGCAACCAAATGAACAATGAGGAAATCAGATACAGTCAACCTGTTGAATTCTGTCACAAAAAATGTAAATATAGTAAGTATAGGAAGAGGCAAAGTGAATTTATGATGTACATGAGAACCACATCTAAAAGATCCCTAGAATGGGCCACTTAAACCTTAAATGTCCCTTAAGAAAAGCTAGTACACTAAAGGGAGCTCTTGCAAGCTTTACATTAGGAACATGCATGATCTCTTTAAGACTTCGTTCAGCTGTCTCACATTAAATTATCTAGTGCGTTAATCAAGCAACATGATACCAAATATTTATATTCCTTTAGGCCAAAACCTCAGCTGCTGTAGCACTGTCTTATCCCCATTGACTCAAGGCAAGTTGGCACTGGAGCCCTCTCCAGATCTGCACTTCATGCTCGGTATGTAGCTTCTGTACAGCAGTTGTTCATCTACGATGCTCCAGGTAACTGTGCTGTATGTGTCAAGCTATTTCTCAGAAAGTACTAGTAATATTGTGAAATGATGTGATTTGCATGTGCTGTGCAAGGCAGTGCTTTGTAGTTGTTGAATAGAAGCCTTTGAATAGACAATGAAACCAATGGTCCTATGAGCTGCCCTTACAGCCAAATGGGCAGAGTGAAAGTTAAAAGGTGGGTCTAGAGCCTCAGTAACTGTGCTGGTAACCTGCCCCACTACAACAAGGGCTGGGGCGGTAGTGGAAGGACTGTAAAGCCATGAGGTATATGCAGGAGGATTTCCCAGCTGCAGACACTGTAAGAAGTCCCAAAGGCTGCCTTCAAAAACTGTAGTCTCTTGTGACATCTGGTGTAAATGTGCTGAAAGAGCAGCTCTCTGGGGCAGCCAGGCTGCGGTATGGCCCAGGCAGCCATCTTTCTGCGCACAGCTGGGATTTTCGTTGTCCCAGCATTGCCCAGTCCAGGGGCTTTGCAGCCTGCAGGTCTCATCTTTCTGGGAACAGGGCACTGTGAGGCTTGCAGAGACTGAGATCCTTCCCCACAGCCCACACGTGACATCCATTTATCACATGATTACACTCTATTACATTGTATTTCAAAGTCCCCATTATTTTGTAGAGAGCACATGATTCTGCTGTTGGATTTCTGCATAGGACAAGGTTTCTCCAGCATTTTCTTAGCGTTTGTTGGTGGTTCCCCAATGGTGTCACAACAGTTAACACAGTGTCATAATGCATTTTCTGAGACCAGTGTTACCAGTGTGAAAAATTCAGGCTGAGAAAGAAAGTCAATACTGAAAACTATCATGTAAACAATTTACATTTCTGTTTGTTTGGGGTTTTTTCATTAGTATGCTCACAGTTTGAACAGGGAAGTTATTTGGAGACTAAATGATGCAAAAAAAAATCGCAATATAAAGTACTTGTTTAGAGACTTTCAAATAATGAATTTCTAAAACTAGCATTTAGCCTGGGAACAGACCTAAGGACTCTGGCCTTTCATTTCAAAACAGCAAACTCACCAGCTACTGTCTAATTTTTCCTAATTGCTAAATAAATTGGACTCTAGGCAAGGTAATTAATCCTAGGGGACTCACATAAGCTTTGCATAAAGTACAGCTGGAGTTTTACAAAGGTTGCTAATACAAATCAGTTGGTGAAATGTGACAAAAGCATCAAGCATCCTGTGATTTTCTGGAAAAACAAACAAAAGGTAGCAGCACACATGGGTTACAAACATGTGTATTTCTGCTCAGTATTCCAACCAGACATTCAGCTCATGGGCTGTACTAAATCTAAGAGTATGTAACTGACATTGATGTTCAAGAGGACACTAGACTTGCTTATATAAAGAGTTAGGTATATTTTTCTAATACATGAAATCATGATTTGTGGTACTAGAGGAAGGTGACTTTTGGATGGAGTTTGGCAAATACGTGCACATAGGAGTAATCCCACCATACTCAGCTGTTCCGTTGGTCACTTGGGCCATGGAAAAGTCCTCAGAAGGAGAGAGCAGAAAGGTGTTTGACTTTATTAATGGGTTATGTCACAATGTTACTTTCCTCTTACCGCCTTTTTCTGCTTCCTTACTGAGTGTATCACTTCTTGGCTTGGGAAAAGGGGCAAAGCATCTGAAGGAGCAGCAAAGCAGGCTGTCGGCAACTATAGTGATGCTCTGCAAAGATGGTTGTCAGCACTGTTGGAACAGCAGACATGGCCCTTTCATCCAAAAGCTCTTTTCCTTTCAAATCTGCACAGGTTTCTGTGGACAGTGGCATTCAGGCAGATCTCACAGCTGAATGACACAAGGTTTAGCAGAGCTCCACAGAGATCACTGAATGTGCAAGATGACACAGGGGCAATCAGCAACTTTATTCCAAGTGGAAGCTTCTTTCTGGTCTCTTTTTCTTCACTTTTAAATTCTCTTCCAGTGTGTATTTCCTGTTTTCTTCATCTTTGTTCATCATTTCATGACTGCGTAAGAAAATGGTGTTTATTTTGCTTAGCTCAGCATAGCATGGCAATCTCCTGTGAGAAGCACACTCCCTGCCCTCAACAATAGTCTATGAAATGTGTAGATATAGCTATAAGAAGTTTATATTAGCTGGCACTTATCACCCCTTACTAGTGAAGCCCATCTTACCTGAAGCAAAAGTGACAGTATTTGGGATCCTGCAGGAAGCAGGGACCAGCCCAGGGACTGTGCACGAGTTTTGATGCCACAGTAGTATGACATGAATGACCACAAAAAAACCATTGCAGTCTTTAAACATTCAATGTTTTGTTTAATTATTAAATATTACTTTTTTTTTCTTTTTCTTTTGGATGTGTTTGTTAGGCTTTATGTTTTTTTTTTTAATTTGGCCTTCCTTAGAGCAAATGCCTGTTACCACAAACCCTTCTCTTGAGGAGAAGGCCTCTGAAAGACAAATCTTAAGTGTTTTTCTCCCCAAATCCTGCCCGGGCACAGTCATAGCTTGGTGGATACTAATGTGACAGCTTTGGGCAGTGGCAGTGTGCAGCAATGTATATCCTCTCTGTGGCAACAAGGCAGAAGATTGCTAAGACAGTCGTCTTTGCTCCACTCACTTGCCAGCTTTTTTCTCTGCTGAGACTCTTCCCTGTCACAGTAGTCCCAGTCAGCTCTTAGGGATTGCCTAATTTTAGACTAAGACTGTCAAACCCATTTTCAGAAAAGCCACATCACTCTTAGTTCTGTCTGTTCTATGCCAGATATATGGAATAACAAAGATCAGTGCTTAGAAACTTTTTGCCAATTGGAGATAAAGATCAGTTGAAATGTTCTGTTTTGATATCGGCCTCTAACGAATGTTACTGCAATTACTTGGAATTTCTAGGAATGCCTTTTCCAACTCAAACACTGGAGATTTTACCTGGAAATTGGAAATTTTCCTCTGCTTCTGGCTTTGTGCCCATTGTACAAAAGAATATTTATTAGGCAAGGTTTACAATTGCAGAAAGCAGACAGTTTTTTCTTTTTTTCTGAACATTATTCTAAGAGAATTAAGATGATATAATATATAGCTCATATAGAACAACATTTTGGAAAGAGTTCTCAGTATTATCATCTAATCTATACTGCTGTTCCTGAGCTGCATTACATATACCCAAATAATTTATGACAAATGCTTTCCTGGCCTGTTGGTGAAGAAATTGTGTAATGTAGAGCTCGTGTCTTCTGTATGAGGCTATTAAATGTTTCTTAGCTGCACCACATAGAACTTTAACAGTCCTGCTTTAAATTCCTCATTTTAATATCTCTGATCCAGATCTGAAGTCTGCATTTGGCCTTTTCCTCAAGAACTGGTTTACTCATACCCCATATTCAAAAGCCTTTGAATTTAGAAACATGTAAAAGGAGCTTAGTATGTCCTATATCTCAGTCAGGCTTGTTGTTCCTTTGGATTTTCAGAGGCAGTCTTGTTTATTTTGGATCTTACTCAAAGATACACTTAGTGCATCTTCTCTTTCAGTGGGTGCTATGAGCTGCAGAATGCTTTTGGAAATGAAGCAGCTTTTTAATTGAAGTGTCTCAGTAGGAGATATATCCTTCTGAAAACCTGCCGACTTCTTTGGAGGTCTAAGTAGGAAAAGCTGGGTACTGCATTTCTTAAAAAATTTAACCCTCATCCATTACAGCTACAGTCTCAAATTTAAGCTAAATTGTCAGCACTTTCATTTGCCATTACTATTCTCTGTTGACAAAGCCCTTTGATTTGTGTTATCTTTTTTCTGCTCCTTTTATTCAGTGAGCATTACTTTCCATTCATTTGCCACAGACAGAATCCTGCTCCTTTATGTCTCCCCTTTTGAATATTGTGGTGGTTTTGCCATTGCCATTTGTGATTGGCAATTTGGCATTTCACGCTGTATTTCCAATGACAGTCAGAATGATTCCAAGAATTTCCCTCTGCACTTCCCATAATCCCACTTTTACCTAAAAGACACCCTCCTTTTTGTTATTTCTACCATCTCAGCCTAAACAGATATGTACACACCAGAGCACGTCACTACGAAGCACTTTTATGTCAAGCAGTGTGAATCCTGCAGGTCTGGCTTGCTTAAGCCTATGCAGAGATGGTCCTATCTTCTCCAGGTCCCCAACTTCTCCCTGTAGCAAGACATGAAGTATTTAAAGCTCATGCCCCATTCTGCTGCCTGAGTCATTTTTTGGTGCTTCATTAAAAGTTATTAGTTCTTTTTTTTCTCACAAGTTATTTGAGATCTAAAGGGCTCTCAGAGTTCAGTATCAATCTAAGAAAGGGATTAATACACTGTGAAAGCCTTATTGCAGGCAACCTGTGCTGGCTATTTCTGCGCACACTTGAAATGAATTCTAGCCCAACAGAATAATGCCTAATGGTAGTTTCATTTGAAGCTACTCAGAGCATGAAACCACAATCTCGGTGTCAGGATGAGTCATGAAAAGCTGCTCACACACCTTATTTCTAACTTTAAAAAAGGCTTCCTGGGTCTTCCGATGTGGTGTCAACACTGTGGGGCCAAATCAGCTGCCTTCTCATAATCTTTTCGAAGTCTGAGAGTAGCACTGTAGAAGGGACCGCTGTGACAGGAGATGAAAGCTATGTCCGTGCTCCCCAAACTAGGTGGAGTTGAGGCAAATTCATCCCAGAAGGTGCACATCCATGTTTTCGGGTGACAGCTGTGCCCTCCTGGGTACCCCAGGGCTGACTGCTGCGTGTGCAGCAGGTAGAGCATGCATGTTACTGGCTCTGTGGGAATACAGGTGATCTGGGTTAGAGTCAAAAGGAGTTGAACGCTGGTTTGTCTGAGAGGGAGAGCTCTCAGGGGCAAGGATATCAGAACCAAGGGCTCAGCATCTCCCTTCCTGGTGCAGTGTGTAGATGGAGTTAAATACCATGGGACAGGGGTGACAAAACCCCCACAGTTAGAAAGCAACCTCTTTGCTATTTGTTGCTGGCAGGAAGGCAAACCTGCCCTTCTCTCTGCTGGTGGTCACGATGATCCTGACAGGAAGACCATTGCCCATGGAGCAGTTAGTGATCCACAAAGCAGTTAATTAACCTGTTTAAATATAGACCTGGTCTGTGCTACTCGTGCCCCATGTATAACTTCGCTTTCATGCCTGTTTTGAGCTGTGCACACCCCCTACTGCAAGATAATCTTAGTTGGCTGATTGTAATGAAGGAGCCTGTGGGCAGCTTCCCCTCAGTACTGGCAATTATACCACCTGTGCATCCTCGTCTTTAAAAGTGCAGCAACAAGTTCTCATGTAAACATCCTTTTTGTTTGATAATAGGAATGATGAACAGAATTGTTTTCTTTTCAGAAAATCCAGTTCAAGCTCAAAAGACCAAAGTGGGGTAACATTTCTACGGATGGCATCAGCATGGTGTGCTGCACAATGGTTGGAGACCTGTTCAACACTGCACAGCTCAGGGGTCCCACCATTTGAAGGGAGGTAAGATTATCTATACTATCCTCTTTGTAGTGTTAGCTCTAATGAATGGCATTTTAGGTGATAATTCACAAAGTCTGAGTGCCTTGCTTACTGGGATCAGAATAAATTAGCACCTCCTGCTTCAAAACAGTGGTCTGCTTTTCACAGAATATTTAGAAACCACGTGGACATATTAGAGGCAATAGGAGAATGTGACATGGCTATAGCTGCGTGGGAAGGGGCAGCCCTCAGTTCCAGAATTATAAGTCCTTAAGGCATAAAATGTAAACGATGTCCCAACCATTTTTAAGGCTGCTATTCCTTATATTTGGTAGAGAATAAAATTTGCAGGGAATGGTATTGCCCTTTTGAAATCAAACCCCATTAATTGTAAACATCTTAAGAAGACCCACTGTACAAGGGCTATGACACAGTCACAATGCCACAAAACTAACTTGGGAAGAATGGGCTGTTCAACCAAAACTGGCATCTCTCAGCTGCATGGCTTAATCAGCTGGAATGCAATCTCTAGAAGTTTTTTGGGAAGAAATGTAGGTGTTCAGAGGTCATTTTAGTCTGTTGACTACTGATACCAAAGTAAATTGGTAGGAACTCACTGTGAGAAATACCATCCTGTGGTATATTATGCACAAAGGCCAGCTAGTGGATCTAATGCTGCTTTTTGAATCAGAGTGTAATTTACCTGCTGAGAGATACCCTTTGGAGTTTCTGTCCATGTGACTGTAGAGGGAGGCAGGGGAGATAAGCCCTTGCAGACTGGTATGTTAGCTCCTGGGCTTGGGGCTGTAGCAGGATGGCCTGCTGAAGGGACAGCTTGCTCTTTCTCACAGTATTCTTCTGAGCCAACTTTTATTTAAATAAGCTTGAAATTTTAAGCCAAAAGTTTTCCCAAAAGAAGTACTTGGTATAAGCTCAGCTGGCCTTTTCAAATAAAATTGTTTATTAACCAATTTTTTGTCATTAGCCACCAGGAAGCACACCTGTAAAGACACTTCTAACTGCATAAAAAATTCACAGTTTCTCAGTACCCTAATTAATGTAATTTTGCTGCAGGGAGTTCATTTTGAAGAGAAAACGATGACAGATTGGATATTTGAGTACCATTCAGGTTTTTTAAGGCTCATTTCCCTTTCAGACTCACTGACCCTCTCTCAAATCATTGTCAGATTCTTTTCTATCTAGTACCTGAAACATTACCTTACCACTGGAGGTTTCTACTTTACTATATTCTACCTTTTGCTGCTTTTAGAACTAGCTGCATATTCCAGGTCTGTAGCTCCCTGTTGAACCTGACACAGCCTTTAGCCAAAGATAAATACAATGAAAAAAAGACAATGAAAAGTCGCCCCAGCTACACAGGGACATTAAGCAATGTTCTTTCTGCCAGGGCAAATGGCTTTTCCTGAGCTTTCTGCATTGATTTCCTGGGCAGAGGAACATTTTTTGCTTGTTTTTATTCTGTTTGGCCGATTGAGTCAAGAGGTCGTTTCCTAAAGCCCGGTTGTGGTTTAAGCCCACCCGGCAACAAAGCACCAGGAGGCTGCTCGCTCCCCCCTGCTGGGATGGGGAGGAGAAAATATAACAAAAAGCTGGGGGGTTGAGACAAGGAAAGGGAGAGATCATTCATCAGTTATGGTCACAGGTAAAAAACCAGACTCGACTTGGGGAAAAAAAAAAAAACAAAATCAATTTAATTTGTTACCAATCAAATCAAAACAGGATAATGAGAAGTAAAACCAAATCTTAAAACACCCCTCCTCCTTCCTCTACCTCCTCCTCCCAGTGCCGCAGGGGGATGGGGAATGGGGGTTGGGGTCAGATCATCACACGTTGTCTCTGCAGCTCCTTCCTCCTCCGGGGGAGGACTCCTTACTCTTCCCCTGCTCCAGCGTGGGGTCCCTCCCACAGGAGACAGTTCTCCATGAACTCCTCCAATGTGAGTCCTTCCCACAGGCTGTAGTTCTTCATGAACTGCTCCAGTGTGGGTCCTTCCCACAGCCTGCAGTCCTTCACGAACAGACTGCTCCAGCACAGGCTTTCCCACAGAGTCACGGCCATCTTCAGGGGCAGCCACCTGCTCTGGTGTGGGGTCCTCCCTGGGCTGCAGGTGGGCATCTGCTCACCTCCATGGGCTGGGGGTGGACAGCCTGCCATCTCACCACAGGCTGCAGGGGCATCCCCTCCTCCGGCACACTTCCTCCCCCTCCTTCTGCACTGACCTTGGTGTCTGCATAGATGTTTCTCTCACATTCCACACTGCTACAGGTTCCCCTTCTCAAATATGTTATCCCAGAGGTGCTACTACTATCACTGATTGGGTTGGCCTTGGCCAGAGGCGGGTCTGACTCTGAGCCAGGGAAGCTTCTAGCAGTTTCTCATAGGAGCCACACCTGTAGCCCCCTCCCCCACTACCGAAACACCACCACACAAACTCAATACAAACCCACAGAAAACTAGACCACGTATAAATTTATTTCAGCCCACTTAGTCAGAAAGGTGGAGACATGGTAGTGTGAAACACTGTGTGAAGGAGACCTTTGGGAGACAAGGAGCCTACTTCTGTCCCCTGCTAAGGAAGAGCAATTTCAAAGTACACTTTGAAAATCAAAAGACTAATGCTCCCCAGAATACTTCAACTGCCTGTTGTCTTCAGGGCATGCATTGTTTTACAGTCAGACTTGGCATCCTCCAGCCCCTCTAGTGTAGATCTGACTAAAGAGATTAAGTCAGGAAGTCTTAACATCAGTCAGATGGAGGTGTGCCAGTCTGCTCCTATGAATGGAAGCTCCTCCCCAGCTGCACTTGTACCAGCTGTAGGGAAGTCTGTAGATATGGCTGATAAGTCAGCAGGAGATACACAAGAACATATTGAGAACCCTCAGGTATACCAATAATGGGTCCTAAAGCCAGTGCCACTTCTTATACGTTAGGACTATTCAGAACAAAACATCCCTAAGATAATTTTGATGATTTTAAGGGTTGTTGCAGCAGCGCTTTAAAGTTCCTTCCACTACTTGCATTGCTCTGCATTGCTCCAGCGTTGGTTTTTTCCTGAAACATTATTAATGTGAAGACAGATATCAGACTGCTGCTCAGCTCTGGTACACAGCTCCTCTTGCCTGAGGCAGCCTTACTGCTGTTTTTTTAAAGCAAGTCTCCTGGTGCTGGTGGGGCGGTCTAAGGCTTGAGCCTTGATGCTGACAGGCAAGAGCCTTAAACAAATTCTGCAATTAAAATTGCAGGCAACACCATTTGCCAGTCATTAAAAACAATGCTTTTCTGCTTCATAAAGGTGAACTATTGAAAAAGATCTAATCGGGAAAAGATTAAAAATGAATCACATTAACTGGATCGCCTGGGATTGATCAGAGATGATAAACCTCTCCAGAAGTCACACAGGTAGACAAACAAGTTACTGCTGAGCTGGGTGGGGGTAGAGGGAGGTGGAAAGGGGCTCCTCCGTTACCAGTGCTCGGTGGATGCTCTGGCAACGTAAGTCTGCTGTAGTTAACTTTATATTATGAAATGATGTATTTAAAACCACATTGAAGCCCTCACTGCCTGTCAATGCCTGCTTCGCTCCACTGCCAAAGGAAGTGACAAGATTTGTCTTTAAAAAATTGACATGATTCAAAATTTAAAGAAAAATTGTTTCTACTCTTGTCTAGCAAATATCACACAATGGATTTCAAGAATGACTCAGATGTTCTTCATGAGATTATGTGACCTAATGCATAAAGGGGAAAAAAACTCCAAACCTTTGAATTTCCTGTAAGTTTCTGCAAGTTGTCAATACTGGATCAAACATTTAGATTTATCTCCTGAAGGTCAAATTTTACATTTAATGTGATGATACCTCTTAGTTCCTGACAGATCATTTCCGTGAGTCAGATGGAATCGGGGTTAATAGGCCTTGCGGGACTGTATACAAATGGCTGAAAAATTCCACCCCTCCAGCATACATCAAGTATGAATTTCCCACAATACCAAATTCAGTATTCAGGTATGCATAACTTTTAGAGGTTATCTTATTTTTCTCATTCATTTGGTGGGTAGAAATGATGAATGATGGGACAAACCTTGTATTTCTCATTCCTCTCTTTGTTAGGGTAAACTACTAGGCCAAGATTCCTCAGAGCAAATGGTGATGTTGATCACTTTGAGCTTCAAGGCAGGCAAAGAGACACACTTTGTAGGGTCCTCCCACTGCTCTAAGTGTTAATCTGCTCTCTCTGGGGGGAAATCACATCTTTAAATTGACCTTCTAGAAAAGAGACAATGAAAAATGTCAATTCTTGCAAATGTTGATTCTATAAACTCAGTATCAGGACTCTGTAGGCACTAATAGCTCTTAATGACCCTGATAAGCCTCATCTGGAGCCTCCACACACACCTCTGCCCAGGGGTCCATGAGCCCAATTTCAGGTCAGCCCTGGGTGTGTTCCTCCCTGCACCAGGCACACTGTAGCTGTGCCTATCTCCTGGATGGACCTTAGAGTTATGTTGCAGCCTTGCTTCAGGATCTGTCTCTTCCTGCTCTGGATGGACCTTGAGTTTTTGTCTGGAAAATCTCCCTCACTGAAACATTTGCTTTGAGAGGTGTGGTCTGGAAACATGGATATTTTTTTTTATTCTGTGATCTGCATTCTTAAGGATTCCGGTACTTCTTAGTTTCAAAGCAGTTTATTATCCTGTATGGTCTGACGTATACAATGTATAAACAAATGTGCAGTTGTGTATGTGTGCTGGGTTTAGGATGGTATTAGATGGTATTAGGTATTAGAATGGGCAGGTAACAAAACACTCTTATGGAAGAATTGTGATGCTTGGAACATAATAGTTATTTTTGAGATAGATATGAGAAAAAAATTACTAAATCTTAAAGGAAACTCAGTAAAGCACACTTACTTGATGCTATTGTAATCTGGCATGTAATTTTGCTGTGAGGCAAAAATTCCTCCTAAATCAATTCCAAGGTCTGCCCAACAAAGAGAGAAAGCTTACAAAAATATGCCACTATATGTCTTGATATATGAATCAAAGAGTTGGCCAAGGGCAGGGAACAGAGGCTCAGATGCCCAATGCCGTTCGTTGTGCTGTTAGTATTAGAATTTAAAGGTCACAGAAATTGATGTAGGCTCCATTAAAATTGTATTTCCAATAATCTTTGGGTTCTCATATGTAAAGTTTGGGACTGGATTTTAAGGAAGAAGTTTTGGGTTTTTTGACTTGGCTATTGACTTAGTGGGTAGCTGTGGTTAACTTCCATACTTCCTTGCTTTCTCACTGTGAAATGAAAGAATAATACCAGTGTCTTCTGAAAAATGTTTTGATACCTGAAGATGACAAGCACCACATGAAGCAGTCATATTATAATTTAGATCACAAGGCATTACTGATTATAGCTTCACAGTTAATGGGTCCAAACACCTGAAAAATCTTTAGAATTCATCTAACTGCATATTTCCCTCCTACTGATGCTGCAGGAGTCAGTTGGTTTGTGCTCCCTCTTGTTTCACAGGTCTGTTGAAAGTAGTTCTCCAGGTGGCTAAGGATGCACAGGTGTTTGCAATTATGGAAGCTGCCATGGTAAATTTGTAGTTAAAGGAATATGCCTCAGTAATGTCCCCTGCAATACAAGCATCCCTTTGGTTTTCAGAAATGAGCAGGAGTAGCCTCTCGCTACAGACTTCAACAGTGATGTTTACATTTCATTATAGGAAATTGCTAATTGGAGTATAGAACGCTTGGAGCTGTTGTTCTTACATTGCTTGGTGGAATATTTACTAGTTATTTATTTATTAAATGTTACTGTGAAAACTGTAAATTAAAGATCCTGAATCTTTTAAGTCATACATTGATATTATTTTATACTTGAATAGGTATTTCCTGATACAGAGATTTATCTGTGTGTGTACATGTATATACACATACGTACTTACTGTGGTGATACAGTTGTTAATTTGTAAGATTGAGAGGTCTCTCTAAGAAGTTATCTTTACTAAAAGAACATTTCTTTCCCCTAAAAGCTAACAGTCTGGGATTGTCTCCAACTCCCCACTTCTGAGCTAAGATGATACTGAGTGTGCTGCTCCTATGGGCTCCACCAAGAGCCATCTCTTCATATTGTCATGTTATTTACTGTTTGATTCCTCAGAATTGTGGCAGTTAGCAAGCTACCTAAGGAGTCCATCTCTCCCAGGGATGGGTACCTGGTTTTGTTAACACTGAAATGATTGGGTTTGCTCACCTCTTTCCTTTTTTCTGAAACTGTGTAGGTTGGGTCTCTGCAATCACTTAGCAGAGAGCAGGAGAGCAGGGGGGGAGATGCTTTCTGAATGTTCTCTAACTATGATAGTTGTTAAGAAAACTGCTCTCTGACCTGCCCTAAATTGTACTTGTGTTATTATGCAGTTGGATCCTCAGATTCTCCAGCAATACATACTCATATATACTTTATATATATATATGTGTGTGTGTGTGTCTATGTATAATTCCTGTAAATAAGAGGAGGTAAGGTCTAGCATAGTTGGGTTATATTTCTAGTAGGTTACTGCCTTACTCTTATGCAGTCTGTTGTATGTAATAGATTTAAGTTTCTCTGAGGAAGGTGCACTTGTTCTTTATTGTTTGCAAGTGCAGGGTTTAGAGTGTAACTGAGCCTGACCAGTTTGCATTTGGGAGGTAGCAGTAGCAACAATAATGTGCAACCTTATGTAATTGTATTAGAAGTCTGTGGCTGGCGGAGGAAAATAAGGAAGGTGTGAACAACTCTTAGTCTGGTGTGGGCACAACTGATAAGCGTTTGACCTACATTACCCACAGGAAAGAACAGTTGGCCTAAAAAGCAGTCACTTAGGTGAAATGGGGTCAGATTTGGTAATGTATAGGAAGTGGGTGGCATTCAAATACAGTTTTTGGATTGCTGGAAGATCACAAAGGGAGGTATTGATTGTTGGATGATATGCTAAATCAGACCAACATTGACCAACATAGGAATCTGTCTGTAAACTTAGCCCAGCAAATGCTGGATCCTACTAGGAGTTAGCATTTAAATTGATTTAACATTTATTTTCTAAGAGTTTAGAACCACAGCAGTGGTTCTTGTAAAATTTCTCAGCACTGGTTCTTGTAAAATTATTTTGTCTGGGATAATAACATACATTATTCTGTCCTTGAGATCGAATTCAGTTCCCACAATATGTAGAAGCAACTGCTTTTTCTTTTGAAAGACTGTGGAAGGAAATTTGCAGAAGCTGTTTTCTTTAAGTTAGTTCTTCATGGTCCTTCAAAGCTTCAAATTATGTTTTTCTATTGAAATAGCCCTTTAAAGAGATCTCTTTGTGGCCTCTGGAATCAGTGTAAATACTTTATGAAGCAATGACAAGATACTTGAAGATGTAACATTGTTCAACCTCTGATACTATGGCAAGTTGCTGAAATGCTCTGATGTAAATGCCAAGGATTTGACAACATTTTTCTTGAACAAAGCTATTGAAGAAGACAACAAATATGTGAATTAAAAGGCAGGGATGAAGATGCGGCAGAAGGATGTACTGATCTAGCAGAATATTGTTCAATTGTGTTGTCCATACATAATAGAAGACAATCTTCTCCTGTGCATGCATACCCCCTGCCACCACCCCCACCAATTACTCTTTGGGGAAAATAGTATTGTCCTAGTTTCAGCTGGGATAGAGTTAACTGTCTTCCTAGTAGCTGGTATGGTGCTATGTTTTGAGTTCAGTA
>JANHGO010005393.1:0-23167 GCA_024606505.1 Aquila spilogaster
CTAATTTGTAATAGGACAATGACCACATTAAGGAGATGTTCTGTGATTTTTCTTTTCTGTCTTAGAAAAGACTTCAGGCTACATACTAACAAAAAAATGGAACTGACTGCTGTTCCTATTTGATATCCTCCACCCAAATATTTTTCTGACATATAAAGTTCTAACAGATATAGAGTTCTTCACAAGTACAAAATCCCTTACATATATGTCTTGCATCTTCCTCTCATTTGTCCAGCCTGTTGCTCTCGTTATAGCAGAACCTGTAGCTCAGGTTTGCTTCACTTCAAACTGCCATTCATAGAAATCTGTTTCAGATCTATCCTACAATCATTTGAAAATTCTTACTTCTCTAGTTCCATAGTATTCAACAAGAGGCAATCTGTCTTGGCAGAAGGATGAATCAAACATATGTTTGTGGTTTTATTTTTGTTGATTTTTTTTTCCTTAGCTCTTAGATTAGAATAAGACCCTGATTAAAATGTCAGTTTCCCTACCAGCTATGAAGTTATACCACAATCAAAAGTAGCTAGCTAGCAATGGGAAAAAAGTTTAGTGTGGACTGTACTCATCTATAACAAGAAAATTCCCAGCAGGTTTCTAGGACAGCTTCCCTGAAACAAATGTCCAGCAGTGCTCTCCCATGCAGTGAAGGCTTTCAGCAAAATCCTTTCCAGACAGATTTCACCAGAGAGCAAAGCAATGGACACCCCAGGAAAGAGAACACTTAGTTGATCAGGAGGGAAGGATAAGGAAGGGTGATACAATGTCCTCAATTTGTATTCAGTCCATTGTCACTTAAGAGTGCTGAAAATGTATCGTGTGTGTGAAGGTACAAGATTGCTGGGAGTTGTTCACAGCCCAGGGCATTCCAGTCAATAAAAGCTGACATAGGGTTGAAATGATGCTGTGAAGAGGGTGTTTAAGAATGTCTACTGTTAACTGTCTGCATTTGATTATCAATTTAATCATTTTAAATTACATTTTCTGCGTATGAATCTTGAAGTGGCTTTTAGGTCAAGCTAATCAGAACTGTTAAAATCACCTTCTTGCTGTCCTATGGGGTCTCATTAACCCAAACAGAAGAGGAAACCTGCCACTTCTTACTCTTTCATTTAATTTCTGCTCAAGTAACCAGCCTATTTCTGCTTGTCTGAGTTGTCACTTCAAGAAAAGAAACATTACATTTATAAAAACTCAAGATTGAATTTTATTTTATTTTTTGTTGCATAAGATGGGACTTCCTTGTGACATAGCCTTACCTTCTGATCTGATCAATATAGAAGCAGTGAGGGTGCCATACGTACTAATGTTTTGAACCCCAGAATCCCCTTGTGCGTAAGCTTGAACTTGTACTGGGCAGGCGAAGTGGAGTGTTGATCTTCATTTCAGCATTAGCTGAAATCCACAGTATGTACTTTCACTGAAAAACCTGGTCTTTAGTAGAGAAAGCATGTTTTTTATGAAGTTAGTAGAGATTAATCTTTTAAATGCTCTAATTATAGCAATTTAAATATAAGGTATCTAAACTGAGCTTATCAATTACAGAGAGGCAATAGCTGACCTTTTAGGAAAAAGATGAGCACCTGCAATCAGTAAGTCATCCCTTCCTTAAATGGGCAGGCCTAATCACCTTCTCTGAGAGCCTTTTTCTCTCTACTGACTATAAAAAGGTTGCCTAAACAAGATGGTTGTACCATATGCCTGACTTCCAGAATGCTGAAGTAGATGAGGTGAGTTCTACCTTTTTGCAAGTGCCTTACTGGGGGTTAATGCCTGCTAGCACTTGCTGGTCATCATCATCATGCTGCTTAGCCTGCATAAGTCTACCTGCTGCAGAAGATGAGAGAAGACCTCATAAACTCAGAAAGAACAAAGGAAGCAAAAGGTAGCTTCAGCCTTGTAATACTGTTGACTGAGAAAGGGGAAAATATGGTTTCCTATCCCTCCTCAGATTGTTTGTACATGCTAGATTATTTTGAGGATTAAATGGCAATGGTAATAGTAACAGTAATAGCATTTGTTAAAACACAATTCTTTTCAAAGTTCTTGTATTAGATACTCTTAAGTATTGTCTGTTCAAAAGACATTTTCCCATCTCTTCTGTCTTTGTCAGCTACCAAAAACTTCAAAATCATAACTGGACCTATCAAAAATGTGTATCTGGGATCTAATTTTCTCTTCTTGCCTCCTCTCATTTCAGTATTAAATAGGATGATCTTTTTCAGCCTGTGTTCTGACTCCAAAACTCATCTGCAAGTTTGACTAGGGAACTGAATGGGTTATTCAAAGCATGTATGTTTGCAGCTTCAAAGAGGATTGTTTTGATTCCATTCATTAGAACAATCGTGAGAATAGCATCCAAATGTACTCACTGTGACTGCCGGTAATGCTTTTATGCATATGCATGGACACAGTCTTGTGTTGTCACTTGGACTCTGTGCGTCAAGTCTGAATCGTGTTGTACTCACTAGTTATTATAGGAGCGCTTTCTCATCTGATTTTTTTTCTGTTATCAATTTAAATCTTAAAAGGCAAGCAAATAAATTTTCTCAGCCATCTTCTTCTAAATATGTACTAACATTTAAATACCGGCAAGTTTGAAGTCTGTAAACATCCATAGTCATTCAATACTTTTGCCAAAGTAAATGAAGCCACTGACCATCTAGAAACAGTTGAGCTCTCTCTGGTGGCTAATTTCAGTTTTACAGTTTCTTATTTGTTTTGCTCAAGTCATATTTTCATTGAAAAACACTACTAGTTTTTCCTTCTGCCTCAGTCATAAATCAGCACATTCCTGGAACTAAATCAAATCAATCATCTCTTAAAATAATGCCCCAAATTAAAATTCTCCTCCCTAATGTTTCTATATGTTTCCGCAACTCTGATGCAAAAGATGGGTGTGATAGAAATACGGGACTCAAGTGATGCTCCACCATCACTGAACCATTACAGTTGGAAAAGAGCACTAAGATTACCGAGTCCAAGTGTCAACCCATCCCCACCATGGCCGCTAACCATGTCCCTCAGTGACACATCTCCACAGCTCTTGAACATCTCTAGGGATGGTGACTGGGCAGCTTGTTCCAGTACCTCACTATTCTCCCTAATTAGTACAGAAGGATAAGTGGTGCCAAATAGTTTCCAGAACCTCCCCTCTTTGTGAGACAGCTCAGCTGTTTGTCTTTGAGTTACAGTTAGGGGCTTCCTGGGCTAGGTACATCCCAGTTCCAGAAGGCAGTTGTGCTGCCATGATCATGTTTGTAGGTTTTTCTTCTTTTCTGAAAGCTGTGATAAATGCAGAGCTAGCCAGGGCAAGTCCCGGCACTCTTTGCAGCATAGTTGGCACAAAGATACAGTGGCAAAATGATACAATAGGCTGATGTGTGTGCTTGGATCAAGGCCCAGCCTCAGGTGGCAGCTAAGTATTAATTATTTTAACCTTGATGAGACAGCAGCAGTTAGACCAGCTGAAGACTTGTGAGGTCATCGCACCCCTTCTTCCTGATGAAGTGCAGCTGTTCCCCAGGAGGTGTCATTCAGACGCACGTTCACTGTCTGGCTGAACAGAAAACCCCAGGGGATGCCTACACAGACTGAGTGCGGAGCTCTGGCCAGAGGAGTCTCTTTTAAAGGAGGTGAAAATTAATGGTAATGAAAATGGTGGAGTGGGAATGCTTCCTGTGTTTGTCACACTCACACAGGGAGATCAGAACAGGTTTGTCTGCTCCTGTCTGCTTCAGAAGATGGGCAACTGTAGAAGAGGCAAGGGTGACCTCTGGTACAGCTAGAAAACAGTACATTTTTAATATTCCCAGTCTCTCTGTCAAAATATTTTGTACTGTGTGAACTGAAAACAATGTCATTCATGAAAATAATTTTACTTTAATGTAATACATTTGTGATGAATAGAATCATAGAATATCCCAAGTTACAAGCAACCCACAAGGATTATGGAGTCCAACGCATAGCTCCCCACAGCACCACCCAAAATCAGACCACATGTCTGAGAGCACTGTCCAAATGCTCCTCAAACTCTGGCAGCTCAGTGCCATGACCGCTGCCCTGGGCAGCCTGTTCCATGCCTCCCACCCTATGGCGCAGAACTCAACCTGACCCTCCCAAGATGCAGCCCCATGCTGTTCCCTCAGGCCTTGTTGCTGTCACAGAGGACAGAGCTCTGTGCTGTCCCTCTGCTCCCTGTGAAGAGCTGTAAGTTGCCATAAGGCTGCTCCTCAACCTCCTCTGCTCTGGGCTGAACAAACCGAGGGACTTCAGCTGCTAGTGCCCTTTTATTGGTCTGAACATGTGTTTGATTTTTCTAGTAAATAGACTTGCCTGGGCAAGAGAGAAGGTGGCTGGCTCTTAGCGTCACTCTGGCTGCTGCACAGCAGGTTTGGGGAACCCTTTGTGACCCTCATAGGCATCACCCTGGGCTGGGACAGATTTCCTTGTTTTGTTACGATAGGATTGGGATAACTCAGAATTGATTTTTATAAGCATGCTTTACATGGCTGGAAAAGGATTTAGGCCTCTGGAAAGAGAGTTGAAAATGACAGGTGTCTTTGTCTGCTGGATCTTCATCTCCCTTATAACTGAGAACAGGTTAAGGCTAATGCTTCGGGGCTAAAGAGGCCTGGTTAAAGTTTACCCTTCTGCAAAGGCTAGCTAAAGGTTCATGCATAATTTAAGTCATACTTGCACTCTATTTTAAGGTTTTAGGTGAGACTTAAATGACTTATCAGCCTTAAGCTGAATCTTCCCCCAGAGAAGCAATATGTATGCAAAAAGCAAATCAGAGGTGCATTAATTTCTTTAGTACATAACTTCAGTAAGAAATAGGGTATTTTTTTTTTGTTTGTTTGTTTTATGACTTGAACCACCTAGAAAGCAATGAAAAAAGCAGTGTGTCACTGAGATGCCATCTCTCCTCCTAAGCATGAAGGTAATGCTCTGTGACACTAATGTAGCCTTGCACCATCTGCTTTTTCAGTCAATAACACTCAAAGCTGTTCCTTTCAGAATTCATTCATTTTAAATGTTTAAATTTTCAGTGGAAAGTATATAGATCATATCATTCTTCTCATATGTTTTTGTTTATATTGGGTTTATATATTTTAAAATCAAAGAGACTAAAACTGTATGTTAACGAGAGAGAAAAGATGTGCAAAGTTCTTAGAGCAGACTTTTCTGTGTTATAAGCTTTCACTGATACAGAGATACAAATCCTGAGGAGGTAAGGGGGTATTTATGTTATTCAGTGACTTTTTTAAAAAAATGTTTTAGAACAGTTCATAAAGAGAAAAATCAAGTACTCAATGTTTCTTTTTCAATAAATCTCATAATGAAATAAGAACTCAGGATGGGCTGACAAACATAATCAAGAGTTTCTTTAGAGTTTAGGTCTGGAAAGTTGACATGTAAACTGTAACCTCGCACTGAATAGAGCTATTCAAACACACAAGTGTGGGTGTCAGCTCAAATCACATCCATCGTCATCTGGGGAAAGAGGAGGGGCACTAAAGAGTTATTCAAGGAGAAGTTATTTTCTCAGTACCAAAACCTAAATATTCTCAAACTGAATAATATATAGAATCATATCATAGAATCATAGAATGGCTTGGGTTGAAAAGGATCCCAAAGATCATCTACCAATGGTCCTTTGATATTAAAACATGCACTAAATCCTTATCCTTGCAATATTATGCCCTGTAGTACCAGAGGCCGCATGCAGTAGTGGTTTCTTCCTATGCCCATGCTTAAGGACAGGTACAGACTTTTCTTGGAAATTTGGATCTGTTTCCTTATCAAAACCTTTGTCACCATCAGTTTATGTAGTAAATTCTTCCACTTACCAATGCCAACACTGAAACCAGTGAAGCTGTGGAAGAAATTGGAAGTCCTATGCAGAGGAAATTTTATGTTCGCAGTCTATTAAGATAAGTGTTGTGAAAACTAACTTATGTAAATGCTCTTACTATTTTGGGATGGCATTTTATTTATTAATCTATATTATTAATATTAATTATTTATGCATAAAGGTAAGTGTGCCAAAGCAACAGTGAGCCTGAGGAAGTCTCCTGTGCACAAATTTGAAAGTATCACAGAGAATGCATTTGTATGGAAAAAATTGAAAGTGACACCAGAAAAGCTACTGTATAATGTGAACAGACAAAGCAAAAGGGCTACATGACAATCCAGAGAGAGAAAGAGAACTGTCAGATGAAATATAAAGGTGGAGCAATCACAGCACTTTAGGCTGTTTAACTCTATTGATGCCATGCCAGGTGTAGTGCCAGGATTTATCATACAATTTACATTCATCATTCTGCACATAACAAACCAATAAGGCCTAGATAATAGTTACTAGAAATATATGGCCTCACTTGAGTTTCCTGTCAACTTATTCAGTATATTCATATATATGCAAATCATTAGAGCAGGGAAAGGGCAGGAGAAACTAGATACGTATTTTGCCTTCCTTATATCAGCCATCATTTCAGAAGATGGGTTAAGAATATGTTGAAAAGGAATGTTGTTGTTTGCACTCTCTATACTGGCCAGAAATCACAAACTGTATTCAAAGGTCTTACTGAGATGTACTCATGCAGAGAGCAGCTTAATAATATATATGTGTTTGAGTGAGTGAGTGAGTATGTATGTCTATATATATATACACATGCATACACCGAGTTTCTTGTTCTCATGTGTAGCTGATATCCTGGCAGATCTTTCTTAAACCGTGATGTGAACTGGCAAGTGGGCTGCCAAGAGTGAGATAAAAGAGCATGACAGAGACTCCAGAGTATGGTAATAGTATTCTCATCACAGCCATTCTTACACTGTTATTTTATTTATTATTTGTTATATGCCTGGGGTATGCCTGACACATTGCAAGACAAAAGGAAAGATGCTTCTCTTGTGTCCTTAATTCATTTTGCTGTGAAACACACAGCTGTGCCTTCTGCAAAAGAAGAGAGGCAAGTTTTCTTATTTCTGTGAGGCATAAACCTTTCAAAAGCAAGAAATAACATCCCAAATTGCAGTAACTCAAAAATAGTACCTGTGAGTTCTGTGAGATACTTAAAGACCTGAATAAATTATTTCCATGATTGCTTTCTCATGGAAAGTTTTTTCTTGCCTAAATATTTTGGTTTTTTTTCGAAGAGATGAGTTTAGATTTTTCACAGAAGTACAGTTAATGGGTGCTTCTCCTACATCCACCTCACTGCTAGAAACTTGTATCCCATTTCTACTCTACAGATATTTAATTTATGTATCAGTAGAACTCAGAGTACAACTCTTCTCTCTGTGACATACCCTATGTTCCCTAAATAAGAGCCTATTCAATTCTGATTTTTGGATCTTAACAAGACAATCCTTGAAGTAAATGGGAGTTATGTTTATTAAGTAGAAATCTTATTAGTTACCAAAAATGGCCAAGATGGATCAGATTCTAAAAGGTGAACGTGTTCCTGAAGCTGCTGATTGGTACCCAGAAAGAAACACTTCACTACTTTGAGGAACTGCATGCCTTAAATTAGGGAACTTTCTAGTCTTTTGCTTTATCTTTCCTATGACATGAGGGAGATTATACCTTGATAGCTGCAGTTATAGGTTGATAGACCTTTATAGTTACCTATAGTTATAGGTTGATAGACCTTTGAACTAATGTAACAAAATGCCTCTGGTGAAAATTGCACCTTCCCTGTGTGGTTTTGGCACTTGAATTTTTCCTTAGGGCTGAAATAGCTATGTGTGTGACATGCTCACACTCAGCTAGATCAGAAATTGACAAATGTCTTTATATTTTTTGATAGAACTGAGCTGGGAGATGGCATATATAACCTAGTTTATTTAAATCCTTATCACAAAGTATTTATGAGTATGAATGGATGATTTAGAACATTTTATACCTAGCAGATGAGTGGTCATACAGATACAGGTGAACAACCAATGCATGCATAATATAAAGTAATTAAACTTAAAGGATAATGAGGAATATATTTGAATGGAAACATTTTGTTCTTCTCACACCCTCTAATTTGAGTTTAAAAATATAATTAATGATGAAATATTTAATAGTATTGTAATTAAGCTGGAATCCATGCAACTAGAAAACCTTCTTTCTTCGTGTATTTGTACCATTCATTGCACAACAGAGCACTGATAGATGCTTTTGGTTTTCATGCAAAAAAGCAGTGCAAGCAATATCATGGTGTTTCATGGCAGCTTTTGGTGAGAGAGACCTGGGAACATGAGGTCTGCTCACTGTTTTGGCTGAGCAGAATCTTTGTGAGTAGATGTAACCAAATGTGAAGAGAAGCAAAGACTAAGCACAGAGGAGCCCAAGAAAATTACTTTAACGACAATTGAGGAGTCAGACATTTTGTTGTTGCCAGCAAGCAGCTTGGAATGGGAAGGGAAATGATCCTGAACTTCGCATTCTGTTGTTTCGTTACTGTCCGTTCCAGAAGATGTGACTTTGCACCAAAGATATAAAGCAATTGATCAAATTTATCAATTTGATAATCAAATTTATATGAAAGCTGTGCATAATGACTGACTGACTGAAATGTGGGTCAATGTGTAAAAACTTGTTAAAAACTTAATTTCTGGTTCACCCAGAACTTTTACACTTTTATGTTTCTTTTGCAAAGACAACAATGAATGTACTCTTGAGCTTCCTACTTGGAGGCAGGCAGTTCGACATTATGTGGTTATATTAAAGCCTCAACTGAGAATATGATTATATTTCCTAATCCTTTTATAACATGCTAATAGCTGGGATCTTTCAAAATAAACTTAATTAAATAGTTCCCTTGATGTGCTAAGTTAAGCACTGAAACAACTAGCATGGCATAAATCATTTAACAACCTTTATAAATGCATTTTTCCCCTAGATTTTCATGCATCTGTGTCATGCTTGTACTCAGAATCACCTGATTCAGTTCCAGGAGATTCAGAGTACAGCCATGCATTTTGTGTTCAGAACACAGAGATGGCTGCAGATTTGATGAGCAGAGGGTGGCAGTTCACTTTTTGTCTCGGGTTTCAGCGCAGATGGGGAGGTAAAGGAAGAATAGGGAAGTTTCAGGATGTTAATGCACAGCACTAAGCTGGTCAAGCAATCCGCACATTGTCAACACAAATCCCGTCCGATCCATTTAGTATTGTGTTTTCTGATATTACCTAATTATGTCTTGATAATATTTCATTTTGGTATGCATGGCCTTTCACCTCCAATTTAATGTAACCTCTCTTTCGTATATGGAAAACAGGCAGGGCTTGATGGCATCGGGGCTGTTCCGCACCGCACTGCCCGGGTGGTGATGATGTGTGAAATAGTGTCCTCTGCTGCACGAACCGAGACAGTGCGCCTGCCGTGATTTGCCCCGCAGGAAGGCAGACTGGAGTGGGAGAGTTCCATCCCTTGAAGTGAAGGTGTTAAGCTGTAGTTTTTCTGCTCGAGTTTGGTTACTGGATGTTATCCAGCATTTCAACTTAAGAAGAACTGAAATGCTAATTTTCTTCTTTTTGGAGGGATTTATGGTGAAAGGTTTTGTTTGCAAATCCTGTTGTGTTGTCTTGAAGTTCTTTACTTGTGATGGTTTCAACAACAATAATGCCTGATCTAAAGGTAACTTTTTCCCTAATAATGGGAATATGATCTATCTTAAGAACTAAATCAACTGACAGAAATAAATGCCTTGAATGGAGGCTTGATCCATTCCAAAAGCCTGTGACAGCTATTGTTATTGTTGATGAGTTTTGTCTCTTTCATAAGGATAAAGGGGACAGTTGCATACTGTACACAGTGCTCTTGAGTTGAAACTAAAGGCATTTCACACTTCAAAATACCTGAACAGTGTGAAGAAGCTCAATTCTGACTTGAGGTGCTGGACACCTAGGGAGGCTGGTAGCCCTGAGTTTTTGGTGACTGACTTAGCTTAGTTTGGCTGAACTTACTATGGTTACACAAACCATGACAGCAGAAAACAAGAGTCATTACAATAATTTTAGGTGTTAATTAAAGCAATGTTTTAAATAGTGTTGGCTACTGCCTATAGTATTGAGAAGTATATACTTCTCTATAGTCATATATATATATATACATATAGTTATGAATATATAATATACAGGATAGCACTTGATAACCTAACTCAGCCATGGGGCATTTCTCCTGGCCCGTATGGTTGGTTCCTTCCACAGACCTGTGCAGAGTAAGTCACGTGATAGCTCACTGATGCATGATAAAACATGTTACTTTTCAAACTTTATTCAAAATGAAATGTAGTATTTATTTGGCTTTTGCTCCTCTCCGAGTACTATAGGAACAATGGGCAGGCATTTTAAGCCCTTTTTGCAAACTGGGACAGAGGTAGAAGCATTGGCCAAACTGTAAGTTAGAAAAGTGCCCTCTTTGTCAAACTTACTCCAGCTTACCTGCATCTATTCCTACGCTGGATAAATTCATAACTTCGGGAAGATAGGTTTGAGTGGATGAAATAAATTCTGGAGTTAATCCAGGCTTTCATTTTTTTAAGAATATTACTGATGGCCCATTATTAATAATTGACTTCACCATCAAACAGCTGACAACCAATCTGAGCTTACACAGTTGGCAGAAAATGTCATGCCTCTGTTGTCTCTCTCGAGATTTTTTCCTAGTTCTGTTAACGTTATGTTGGAGCATTTTGATTATTTTTTTTAACTTTCAGAATTTAAGAGTCCCAGTATGAATATAACAGAATTTCATTTCTGAGTTTGATTATTCATGGTCTGGACCACTTTCTTGTCAGCTGTAAGAATGGAGTATCCTCCTCTTGCCTGCTGCTATTTCTCTTTCGTAAGGCAAATTATAAATAAATTATACTTAGAGGAATGGATTTATAGGTGGAATTCCCTGGCACCTAATAGGTAGTGGGAGCAATTTGAGTCCATTGATCTGGGAAATAATATTCTAGGAAGTATATGTTATGAATGAGCTTGCAGTGCAATATGACAGCTCAGTGATTTACTGTGGATGGAGGCAGATCACATATCACAAATGGTTGTGATCACAGTCATGCTACTTACTGTCATGCGGCTCTCATAAGACTGGGACAGAGAGATTTTCTTCTCCAGTTCTTGCAGAGATTTTACTGTAACAGAATTAAGTGGAATACATTCCCTCTGCCACATTATTCCTGCACTCAGAAAGTTATTGTTTTGGGAAACAAGTATTTTAGAAAAAAATAGTTTTTGAAAACAATATAAACCACCTGTTCTAGTCAGCTTTTCTATACATACATGTGATGAGAATGTCGCCTTATACACTAATGCTTAGATTTTGATAAGAAGCAATTTCCTTGATGCTGATCAAGCAGTGTTTTGAAAAACATGGCAAAAGATTTTCAAAAATCAAATTTTGACCATTCCTACATTTTCCAAGCAAAACTGAATGCAGTGGATAATATAATCTTTGATCATAACACTCTAAACAGTAAGAGGAAATGCCTCCTCATGTATTAGGTTATATGTGACAATTTTTGAACTGGGTATAGTTTTATAAAGAGAATAATACATTTTTGTGATCTGAAAGATGCTTGGAGGTTTTCAGAGGGAATTTTATCACCATATCAAGTAGCAAACAATGCAGAAGAGGACAGCCTATCAAATGAAGCAAGGAATAATTCCATTATGTAAGATATCTAAAATCTCTGCTATATTTGACATAGTGAAGAATATGATAGGACTGTTCGATATTTTCTGATTGACCTTTTTACTCAATAAAGTTGTGCACTTTTTTTTTTTTTTAAGTATGAAAGAAAAATGTAATGGAATTCATGGAAAGCAGCCAACCTATTATTTAATATTTCACATGACTGCATAATGTTATTGATGGATAATGTGCAATTTGGTGGAATATGGCAAGGAAACTCATGCATGATTTTCCACTTATATGTACAATTCACTGAGTAAATTAGTTTTCTTTGTTTTTCCTCTTATGATGCTATTAGAAGAACAAATAGAAATTAGGAGCCATAACATGAGCTATAGTTTTTCTGCTGAATTATACTTTTATTTTATAGATTTTGAAAATAGGTGATTGATGTAGTTATGTAGAATTGATGTAAAAGTATTATGGCAGACTAGTATAAAACAAGAGCTTAATGCTGGATTCAGAATTACATCTTTAACATAATATCAGAAATAATGTCTCCAAATCATAACCGTGGAATACCGTAGGGGATTCTGAAACCTATTTGTAAATAAAGTAAGATTCATCCATCTTTTTACTTTCTGAAGAAGAAAGAATATATAGCATGTTTCCATTAGATACTGTAGATAATTTTGGATGTATGAGATCTTAGGAAAGCCTTTGTTTGAATACAAAGCTAGTTTCCTTGTCTGTTTTGATGCTGTAAGATTGCTCTTACTAATTTTCATTAAGCATTCATTTGAAAGGTGTTCATGCTGTTCTCTGCAGCTATGTTGCTCATTAGCTCTTTTGTTATTTTTTATTAGAGCATAAAGAAAAGTGTCTTTAGTACAGCCACATAATTTTACCTTGTCTTTGCCTTTTCTATGCTGTACAGTGTTTTCCAGATAATAAATTTTCAACCTCATTTGTCTATTTGGTTTTCAAGATGTGAAATCATCTCTAAGCTACTTTTCATGGCACGTTTTGCCCTTATTGCTGGTAGCAGATTTTATGGCTATTGTGTCATAAGCTATGCTGCAGTGATACATAGCTATATAAAGGAATCCAGTCCTTGCAGACTTGCAAAGCCTGATGGATATTGTCATACCAGCTTGTTAACTGAGTCACAACCTTTCTGAATTGCTTAAGGGCAGAAGGCAATCCAAAGAGGAGTCATTTGGAGAATCATCTTTCCAGACTGCTCTTCTCAGTTTGGTAGACAACAAAGGTCTTTTTGTAATTGCAGTAAACTGAGGATTTCTATAAGCGGGAAAGGATCATTCTGTACATCCTATGTTCTTATATTCTTATTTAAACATCCATCATTGGCCAGGAGCAGAGAGAGCATACAAAACTAACTGGGTCCGTGGTTTGACTCACTACATCAATTCTGTTATTTATGCTACCTCCTTGGGTAATTAGAATAGAAATTAATATTTGATTAATATGCATTCATCAGATATATGGAGGTTTTGTTCTTAGTTCTGAAGAGGGTTGGCAAGACTTTGCTGTGCAGGCTTGTTTGTATAAGGCAGGAAAATAGGGGGCAGGGGGAGCTGAGCAGTAATACTTTCTGAAACTTCCAATAACATGTTATAAGAGCTGTCTCAATTTCAGTCCTGCATCTTTTCCATCATCCTCTGAAGTTACACAAGTTTAATTTAGATCAAACTGGAAATGTGGAAACAACTCAGTCAGTGGTGCATAAGGAGCAGAAACCAATTCTCCTCCTTCTGATCCTCTTCTTTCAGGCTACAAAGAGCAAACAATCTATTCTTTCATTGTTAAAATATAGTTCCTAAAATTCAAAGGGGAATAATCTGTGGAACAAGAAGATGCTGGTAAGACACAGGTACTTGGAAGGAGGGTACAGTGTCTTATGTAAGCCTAATGGAAATGTAACATGTTTTGTTGAAAACCAGGGAAGTTTGAATGCAGGCTTCTTCAGCTCTTCTTTTCGGGCTGTGCCCATTGGAGTTGTCTGCTGAAATAATACAAAATAGCTGTCACTAATAGTATAGACCTATTCTATGTGCAGAAATAGACTCAGCAGGAAGGATCATTTTTAAATTGCAGAAAACACTAAAACTCAGAATTTGGGTGGCTAATCTGGATACAGCATTTTAAACAATAAAGCAAGGTTAAAGATAACATAATAAGGGAGAGTAGAGTGGATAAACCTAGAATATACTTGGCAGAAGAAAGTGAATTCTGTCTTTTGTCACCAGGATGGCAACAAGGACAAGTATTATCCATCAAATTCTTTATATTGCTTTCCCAGAAAGGAAGAAAAAAGATGGGATTCACAGATATTTCATATCCATATCCTCACCTTCTCCCCTCCTTCATCTATAGAGGGAAGGTTCATTTTTCTTTAATGCATTTTGTAGTGGATTTTGAAATCTGAAAGTGGAAGGCACAGTGCTGTTATTATTACTTATTGTTATAAGGGACAACATGGGTATTGCCATCAGTGAATCTGTCTCTCAGAGTTAGGTTTGAAATTTGCAGTCCTCAGCTATCTGGTGAGGTTTAAGGAATAACTTCTGTTGTTTGTAATATATGAAGCAATAAATGGCTACTGAGAATGATTAATAGCCAAAGTGAAGCTCAGACATTTCATTGATCTCAAAAGCCATTTGTTGCAAGTACACGAAAGTGATAGAGATTATAAAACAGTAAAACCCAAAAGGAGAAAAATGCGTCTTTTTCTTCTTGTGAATGCTGAGAAAGTGTACTGCACTTTTCCTCTGTGCTGGATTTTCCATCGGAACACATGCTGGAAGCACAAGTGGGATCAATAACATCACAGACACAGCTTTAAATACTGATTAAATGATCAAGGACAGACACTGTTTGAGGTAAGCTGAAAAATTGTTCACAAAAGCAGCTGGTGCAGAACAGAAGTGACCTGACTGGACAATGAGGGTTTTGTGTGCAGATATGTTGGAATTTTTCTGGCTGAAATTCTGTGCTTATTATATAACCTCTCTTGATTAATCGAGCCTCAGTGCCAGGTTGTCGGCTACAGCTGAGGTATGTCTGGCATGGCCAACAGGAACTGGCACACCAGACTGCTGCTAGGCTCTACTTTGTTCTGCCCTGAGCCTAGGACAGACTCTGTGCCACTCTGGTTCCCCAGAATAAGATTACACACCCAAGGAGTCACTACTACAGATAGATTTACTGGGGTACAGTAAAGTATTGCCTCTGCCACAGTCTGTTTGCCATTTGAATATTTGATGGGTTAGATGTTACTGTTGCGCTTCTGTAGAGCATGAAGTTTCTCCTTCACATACACACAAAAAAATGGCTAGTTATTTGGAATCCTTCCCAAGGAGGTTTTGGCTTTAGGGGGACATTTCTGGAACCTAAGTCCTTGGTCTCGTCAAATGACCTTTTGCACAAGGTAGGGATAGAAAGCTGCATTCCACTGGCCCTGTGTCACCTAGACAAGTACCCATGTCTGATAAACCTAGAAGGCACCGGGTGCAATAGGACCGCTGGAGGCATTCAGTGAATCTGATCTTGTATTTTTAGTTCCTAACTGGAAGAGTTTATAGGATATTTGCGTGCTGCACACAACTTTTCCTCTTATTTTCTTCTTAATATAAATCAACTGTCTTTATTGAGAATGAAAATTTAATAACAAGTTATAGATCCAGATGAATCAATAGCTCTAACAGATTGAAAGAGAGTTTTGTCCAGTTGATTCATTTGGATTATCAAATTCTGGAGGCACACACTGCAGTTCATGGATTTTATGATACCCAGAATGGCACTGGCCTCATCCAGGAGGTAAGTGACGATGCCTAATTAATGACAAATGTTTCAGACGTGTATTCACTGTAGCTACTATAGACTTTGAGCTGAAGTCAGCAATTCATCTTTCTTCCTGGCTCATTAAACACTGTTTTGAGCTCCACTAACACACTGCTAATGATCATGTCTGTAGCAGTCTTTGAAAATCAGTCACCTCTGCCCCTGAATTAGTTCTAAAAAAGACAGGAAAGTCTGAAAACCTGCAGTCCTGTAAATCAGCCTGCAGCTTGATTCTTCAGGCCCTGTTTCAATGGTAGGGTGAGGGATGAGTTTCTCTCCTCCTGCTGGTCTGCGTGTGCAAGGTCTCAACCGTGTTGTTTGCTTTTATTTGTAAGTTTTATGGCTGGATTCTGGATATTGACTGCTTCTCCTCTGAGGAGGATTTCCCAGCATAAAGGAGTCCCCAGTGGCACTGTACATAGATATTACTACTGCATCCATCAGCAAATTATCTAGGCAGCAATTACAAAAATGAGAGTCGGGTAGTGCAAATGATTGATTGTTTTTAGTGCAGGAGCTGAACTGAGAAGTTAGAGATGAATCTTAATTTAGGGTCACTGGACATAGCAGTGTGCTTTTATTCTCAGACAGAATGCAAAAAGAGCACTCACCTGTGTGTGGCACTGCAGTTGAAACTCAAAGCTTGCTTGTGTAATAGGAATACTTCTTCCATCCGCCCGGAGACAACTCTGCTCCCAGCATTTTCAGGCTATCATAGCAGAGGTCAACTTCAGCAAGTGCAATTTCCTGTATGGTTGCGACTCTAATGTGAAAAATGAAAATCTCTCTGGAACTCCTTTTGAAATTAAATCTACACTTTTAATAGCTTCCCTATGGCTCCTGCTGTGCTTTTCAGCAAACATTTACTGAGACCCTGTATGAGATTTGCCTTAGTTTGCACTTAAAAAACACTGCTCTTCATCTCTTGTGAGGTCAAGTAATTTCATTGGATGATCCATACTGTTGAAAGTTCTTTCACCTATCTGTGTTACTGATTAAAAAGTCTTTGCAAAATGATGGAGTTCGGTATTGCAATCTGAAATTTATTGTGAACAGACTCACTCCAATCAGCTCTGGCACAAAATAACATAATATGGGGCCCTCTGCCAAGCAAGAACAGTCTGAACTCAGCTCCTGAGTTCTTCACATTGCAGCACAGCAGCCCTTAGGTGTCTATGGAGAGCAGTTGTTTTGATAAGGTAAGAATGGAGAAGAGGTTGCAGAAATAGCAACTGTGCCTGATAGGCTCCCCAGGAGGTTTGAGTTGTCTTGTCTTGCACAGGTGGAATTTCTGAATGCCTTCCCAATTCAGTATCTGGGAGAAAAAAAATAATGTAGTGACCTAAGCACAAAACACAGTAGCTAAATCTTCATTTGTAAAAATAATCACAGTAAATTAACTAGATTAAATTGGAAATATTGTATATTAATTATGTGGCTAATAAAGTATATTGCTTATGTTCTAGTTTGTCGTTATTGAGAAAGATTCCTGGCATAATGTGGGTGTCTCTGTGGATAGGAATAGAAAACCAGAGACACTCATGGATTTTGTATCAGATGTTAAGGACACCAACTGATTGTTCTGGAGACATTAGGTCTTTGGAGTGGACTCTTCCTAATGATTTATTAACCTCAAGAAGAATTTAAACAACACAGTTTAATTTACTGTCCCATGGATGGGAGAATTCTTTGTCTCTTCAGTGTTTTCTTTTCAATTATGAGCAGGTCATAATGATCCCATAAATATCTGTAGAGGAAAACTTTAGAAAACAGCCTAATGTCAGAATTATATGCAATGTCAAGCTTAGAACTCAGCCTACACGTAGTTAATTGTTGCTTTTTTTTTTTTAATATGAATTGGAGATGTAGTTAATTATTATTAGATGTGTTTCTGAAGGATAGCTAGCGCTACTCTGAAGCTTATGTTCCAGTGTGAAATTGCCACAGACATCATATTAGACTTTATTATGCACATTATCATTTAAAATGATCTTGTGCATAACTTTTTGTAGCATTTTCAAATGAACACTACTAAAATGAATTAAAAGAGCAGGGGGACCAGTAGGTACTATAAAGGCAATATTGTGTTATGGAAACAATGTTATAATGTCAAAACTAAAGCAATTCAGAATCAGTTGGAGGATGTGTTGCAATTATAGGGTAAGTTTGGCTCTCCAGGATTATGGTTTAAGTTTGCAGTTGAAATGAGTCTCCAGAGTAACACTGGAAGTGATTTATTTTCACAGTGCCTCACTTTCCCTTGTAAAAACAAGCAAAACATTCCCCAACTTGCCATTGGAATCTACCATGGGATTACCTGAGACAAAGGAAGGCACTTAACACTACAGACTGACACAAAAGAATGAAAGAACTCAGTTATCAGTTTCTCCATATGTATACCTGTGTGAATACACACACACACACACACACTTATTTCTGGATAAATACTGCATATGACAAATCCAGTAATCTAAGTGAATTAGTGAGATAAGGAGACACAAACCTCCAAGTACCAGATCTAGCGCTGCATTAATTTTGGACTCACATCTCCTCTAGTTCTACTTTTCCATTGAAGAAAAGCTATGTGTTTACATATTGAACCACTACTAGATTATTTTCCCAATTGTATACAAGTGAAAACAATTCCAGACTTTGACCTTGCATATCAATTAGTTCTTTTCAAAGGAAGTTATGCCATGGCAATTTTGCTATTGACTTCAAAGGAGGCCAGATTACTTCTGCTGTCTCTCCCTGTATTTCAGATGATGCAGAAAGGTAATATCCAACTGCAACAGCATAGGACATTTAAAGAAAGACAAAGAAAATGGAGATGCCTAAATGTGAAGTGCATTAACTATGCATTTTGTGAGCTATCTATGTCTGGGAGTGCCACCTAGCAGAGTTCATAGAAGAGAGAATGGAGGAATAAGAGCTGCAGTTGCAGTTCGTATCAGGTGAACATATCAGATTACTGAAAAATGTCCCATGGAGAAGAGAGAAGAATCTTCTGGTAGTCTTTCAAATGAGGACAAATGAAGCTGCTCTTGAGAGAAGACACAATGAAATCAAAGTCTTTAGGCAGTGAACATGTGAGAAAATCATGAAGGTGAAAAAACTGCACAATACTCTATAAAGAAATACACCAATATACACTAAGGAGGCATATGGTAGAGGACTCTATTGAAAGGATCACATCTCCTAAACACCTAAGGAAATTATAAAATTAAAGTTTATCAGTATTATAAAGACTACAGAAGTGTAATGCAGTAGAAAAGCAGTCATAACTAGAACAGTTTTGAGAAAATGAACTGTTAGGAAAAGAGGAAAACAAATTCAAAGGTAAGGAAACAGATTTATACATAATGTAATCTGGAAAGAAATAGGAACTGAGATTAAAAGAGAATCTTGGGACAAAAATGAATGAGTAGAAATGAAGGCTGAAAATCAGAAGATTTCTAGCATGTAGAAGCTATAGTGTTTGAAACATTTCTGAAAAGAATGGTATGACAGGTGCCTATAATGACCAAAGACTGTGCTTGATGATTCTGAAGTTCACATTTCTGCTGTTTGACCCCAAGAAAAGTGAATGCCTATATATGGATTTCCACATACAGTATGCAGTCTATACATATAATTGTCCAATCCTCTTCAGGTATGTTGGAATATAAGCCAGTTCTGCATTTCTGAATGCAAATCTCTGTTGCCTTTGTAAGATTGAAGTACGTGGAGTGCAAACTAATCTACCACTTCGGGATGGAGATTTACACCCATATACAATTAGTGGCAGCAACAGGGCTGGTTTAAAACTTGCAGTGTCTCAGTGTTCTTACCTCTGAATACCTTCAGGTTTTGCAGTAGCAGCAACACATAAAGACAGCAGCAGCTGGCAACTGGCAGAAAGCTTTTCCCTGCCTTGAAGTACATATAACCTCTAAAGGAAGAACAGTAGTTTCATAGACAAAACGTATTAAAGCCCATGGCATTAAAGTGATCTCTTATTAACAAAAGCCGAACAATTGAAAAGACTATGTTGTACACACACAAGAACCAATTCTTTATATTGCAGCCCTTCAGTTCCCACAGTTTCATCCAAACTAAACTGAAATGAGAGCCTTCAGGCAGACTTCCATTAAACAAAAACTCTTAAAAGGAAAACGCACAATCTAATCATAGTGTAACAAATGTGTACCTTTCATCTACAAGGCTGGTACTCTGAAATTTTTATAGTCAATTATGATTATATAATCTATAAAGAAGAATAACCAAAGTGCTATAATGAAAAGGAAAAACTTACCAAGAAACATGAGAGATACGACCAGTAGCACAAAGAAGCATAAAAGCAGTACCCTAAACAATTTCTTTATCTTGTTACCAGTATTTAGATTGTTGAGATAGAGGTGCTGGCAGTAACCCTCTGAATTCCCATGGATTTATTCTCAGTGACTTGTGCTCATTGAATTATTTTTGGAAAACACATCATGAATCCAGATATCTGGAACTAAAAGGAGTGAGGCTCATAACTAAATCAGTAAGTCAGATTTAAGAAAAATCCTTACTTTGCAGGTCATTAATATGTTATTTCCAAAAAGCTTTCAAAAATCATTATTTCCCTCCTTTACTTACCAATTCTTTTTTTTTATTCATTCATTCTTTTATTCATTCATTCATTTGGGTTCCAACCTACTCTTCCACAGTTTTCATCTGTATAATGAAACAATTATAAAAAGTATTGTGAAGTGAATGTTCAAAGCCATGGGATCATTTCTATTCTGTCAGTGAGCAACAAGACCAGGACATTTCAACCTGAAAAGATGTAACTAGGAGAGAAAAACAACTGTGTAGTATCATGAATGATATAGAGATGATAAACAGGGAACCTATCCAACACTTTTTCCAACGCAAGAAATCAGGGGCCTCAACTGAAACAAAGACTTCATGCATTGCTCAAGTGAGCTGAGGAATTTTGCAGTAGGACGTGGTAGACAGTAAAAATATACAGACCCAGAGTGAATGAACATATTCATTGAAGAAAAGTATTCCAGGCCTCTTAAACCAACAGATGCTACCACTGTCTTAGGCGACATCAAAAGTGTGACTGCCCAAGACTGTACTGGAAGAGCAGATGTATATACCTGCTCATTTATACACTTTTCTCTGGATACTTGCTATTGACTGCTAACAGAAACAGAAATCCAGTTAACTATTCTGCTGCAAATGAGACTTATTAGAAAATTACAAAACTGCCCTAACCGCATTTACTACAAATGAGACACAGCTTAAGGGGAGCACTCTAAAACTGTGAGAAGACAGAAATCTGACATATTTGGTCCAGTCCCTCTGTATTGCCTATGATCATACATCAAATCTACAACAGAAAACTTAATGTTGATTCAGTGACTTGGTCAAATGGTTTCTCATGTATAATAGCTCCAATATACCTCAAGTTTACATTTATGTAGTGTCTTTTCAGCTCTAATCTACTATAAAGAAGTAATGTATCTAAAAATTATGATTCCTGGTGTAATTTCTATAGAGAGATCCAGTTCATATTCTGAATCTGATCATAGGGTAATAAAATCTCTCCTTGGTTCCTTTAATCTATGCTAACATTTCTTACTACTTTACAGGCAATAGAATATTATTAGTGCACAATAATGTTTTTATTTCTGCCTTTTGAGAACCCTCACCATTGAGAACCATATTGATGTTCTATATATTTCTCCTTTTAATATAATATTCTTTTGCATGTTCAGGTAACCTCAGAAGATTATTTCCATAGGTAGTCAAACATCCATCAAAACACCTTTCAAAAAATGCCTTCTGCTACTGTATAAAGAATTTTACTATCTTTAATGTTCTTAAGTAATGCTGTGGAAAGGAAATAAAGGAAAATATGATTGCAGACAAACTGACAGCTTTATCAAAATGCTTTTTTTTTTGTTCTAATGTTGAACCATATAGTGTTACATGTCCTGCAACAATACCCATGGACCATGCTTAATTGCAGATGCTAAGATTGAATATTCTAGTGTGAGAACTGAGTTACTGAATGTATCAAACAAGTTACACTGACTTTTCTGACAGGTGTCTCAACCAGTAGACCAAGGAGGAAACAAAATAGAACTACAGATGAGATCTGAGTTTTATTATTGCAACTTCTCCAAAAAAATCTACCAAACCACATCAGTTCCAGTGACTGTTCTGTCCTGTCTGTCAACGCACTCATGATAAGGCTAAATTCTCTGCAACTTGTGGTCTATAGAGGAATTCTGTGTTTATTCCATGTTTATCTCCTGGAATGCAGTTTCTCTCATTCTCTCTATGTTTATTTCCTTTTGCTTTCCACTCCATACATACTCCACTTGGTATAACTGGTACCTCAGAAGAGCAAGTAAGTTAACTAGGGTAACCAGGAGACAGGTCTCAAGCATCTCAGGTCACTTGGATACAGTTACTCATTTACTCTGGCAAAAACTACCCAAGATTTGAGCCCCAGGTCCAACTAACGCAGGGCACATGTCTGAACATGAGTGCTAACCTTGCAGGGAAATGTCCTACCACCATTACTAATTGCTTTTAGTGAGTGATTTTCTCTTTGTAAAACAAAACTATTGATCTTTTCAAAACTAGCATGTGATTTTCCATGCAGCACCCATAAGTTTGACTTAAACTATCATTTCATGGAAGTGTTTATGACTGCTCAAGTAGGGATTGCAGTGGGGTGCTGATGTAAGAGGTACTTACGGATAAGCATAGATCATAGCCCCAGTTTACGCTCTGGAAAAATTTCTCATGTATTTTTCTTTACAATGCAATTAAGACTCCAGCCCACAAGGGTATAGAATTTGCAATCTATGCTCTTCTTGGGTAGATCATGCTATATGAGGAAAATGTATGGCCAAATATGCTGGTGAAACACATTTTAAGAAACGTTTTATAAGTGAAATATAATAAGTGAATAGTTCTTCAGGTCAGATTGGACTTTATTTTCAGAAGCACCGGGGACTCACGGTTTCCCATTCTCTAATATAATTCAGAATTAAAATTGCAAGTTATTAAATTGTAAGCGTATATATTGGAAGGTCATTATATACATTAAAAACATTTGTCAGCATGAAGAACAGTTTGTATACATCAACTTAATTCAACATTTTAGTAAGAAGACAACATAGAATCATAGAATCATTAAGGTTGGAAAAGATCTCTTAGATCATCTAGTCCATATACTGGACTATATACAGTACACTATATATATACATATATACAATGAAAGATTCCAACCTGCTTGGGCTTGGGTTTTTTCCCAAGTAGCTTGCCATAACTGTGGAATGTGCCCAATTAGTATTTAATTGGGAGAAATCTTATAGCTGCTTCAAGATTACTTTTATGGAGCAGTTAATCAAAGTACCTTTGCTTGTTTCACAGTGTTTGTCAAAGTATAGTTTAATAGAATATTGATCTTTTTGAAGGAGTATTACCTACACGATATAACATAAAACCCTTGCTTTGCTTGATGAATACTAATAAAATTTTTTCAGGTCCTATGGATAGCAAAACGTTAGGGATAATGAACTACAGCAGGTGATCAGACGGAAAAATAGGATTTTCTGTTTGTGCGTGTGCGCACGATACACCCCATCCCTGGAGACGCTCAGGCTCAGG
>JANHGO010005394.1:0-23164 GCA_024606505.1 Aquila spilogaster
GCTATCTTTGTGTCTGTTTACACATCCCAAAATTTCTTGGCCCCCCTGACCATAGCACTGGGTTGGGACTTGTGTTGGGGCTAGTTGGAAACAATTTCCAGGATACAGTCAATTATTTTGAACCTTAATACACAGTACCATATGTATGTACTGCACAATATGCAGTGCTTAAATTTCCCTCCTCTGTTTAGTGAACTGAAAATTCATGGCTTCTCTCTCAGTATATTTTGTGGTTAGTTTGGCAGTTAAACTCTGGACAAATAGCAGATGTTAATCCAGTATGTAATGAGGGTGTGGATTTACTGGGAAAAGGAAAGAGGAAAGCTTGAGTTTTCATACGTCTTCTTTCTTTTCTCCTCTGGAGTACTTCTGAAGACTACTGCTCTTCTGCAGAGATAGATAAAGAAGTGAGCAAGTGTCTAAGTGAAGCTTTTGAGCAATGGTTGTTTTTGGACTTTGGATTGAACTTCATCTTGCCCAACTATCAGCTTAAGCTATTGACAGAGATGCTTAAATTAAAGTGCAGTTTCCTTGGGTTCTATAGTCTTTTACAGGAGAAAATCCGTTTCTGCCTCCCTTACCAAACTGCCTCTGGAGGTGTCCAGTTTCCTCCAAGGATGTGAGTGAAGTAAAAGGAGCAATGCATATTTTTGAAAGATTATCTAAAAAAAAAATTTTAAAAAAATCATAAAATCGTGCAGGACTTTCAGGGACAAGAGTACATCTATTCACTGAAGGAAGAAAAGATTGTTTTGATAGAAAGAAGAGCTGACTTTAGGGGAATAATGGCAGGAAACAACAGAAAATACTCCAGGAAAAAAAAAATAAAATAAAAAGGGCTTTGATTGTGTATGGAATCAGGTTTTGGTATCTACATTTTAAGTAATAATTTCTAAATAATTCATTCACACAAATTAGAAGGACATTGTCATGTTAATATGTAAATATTCATAAGATTCTTGCCCTACCTGAACGTGCATTTGCTAACACATATACGGATTCAGTAAAGCAAGTAAACAGGGGAAGGCATTTGAGTATTTTGCTACTCAGTTTTAAAGAACCTTTACAGTTTTGAACTGAACAGAGAGAATAAAGGTTAGAACACAAATATGGGGAATAAAAAAAGGTGTCAGGAAGTTCTACCTAACAAAGGCATGATGTACATTCTCTATTGTCCTTAAAGCCAGATACAGTACAGTAAGAGGCTCTCCATTTCTTGCTTCACCAAATGCCAGAAAAAAAAAAGAAAAAAAAAAAAAGAAAAAAAAAAGAAAAAAAAAAGAAAAAAAAAACATTTTAGGGTACATGAAAAGGAGGAATGAGTCAATGATCAAGGAATTATGACTACTGAGACAAACAGAAATAAAGAGAAGTTCAAATTTAACATCATGAGGAAAAGCATTACACCTGGAAAAAGAGAAAGGTAGGCATATAAAAATGTAAAGTACTTTCCTGAGTAGTGGAGATAAAGAATATGCACTTGACGTGGAGATTAGCTATATTAGATAGCTAAATTTGGGATATATGAGCAGCTGTTTAAAGAAAAGTAAGTTCTGCAGGATTTATAAGGTGCCTATGTATAAATGCATGATATTCAGCAGAAGTCTATACATCCAAGTGTCATTCACAGAAAGAAAAAAAGGTAAAAATCTGGGCTTAAATGAAATCTACACTGATGACTAAACCTGGGATATTTGGATCAAAGAGTAAGACGAAATCATATTTTTGAAGAAGTACAACACACACACAAAAAAAGGATTTTTTAAAAATAACTGCCAACAGGTTTAAATCTTGTCATTCATCAACAAAAAATCTATGTGGACTCTAGTTTTACCTGTCCTCTTGCATTTATGATACATCAGTAATTAGCTAAATCTGTTGCTCTGGATTGTAGCTGTATATGTAACATAAATTCACTGCAGGGAGCAAACGTACTTCTGTTTATTATTCAATAAATCCAGCTCTGTATCATCAGTAACAGTGCAGATGTTAATATCTGCCTTTGGTTTAACAAATTATAGCTACTAGTTATTTGGTACTTACCAAACTTTAATGACATTTAGATTCAGAATTCTATTTTAATACTCCCTGTAACGAGTGTCAATTTCTTATACATGAATAAACATAGACATAGATATGTGGATTCCAAGTCTGCTAACACACATTTATTCTAAAACTATCAACTCTCAAAATAACTTCCAAAGAAAAAAGCCCTTGGACCTGAGCTGGAGACAGCTATCAAAATCTGTTTATGAAATTAAGAGTGAAGGGACTTCATAGATTGAGGTTAGAGCTTTGCGGGATAAACAGCTCTTTGAATGCTATTCAGGAGGTCATTTTGCCACAAATGGCAATTGGGCAGTGAAATGATGGAACTTAAAAAAAAAAAAAAAAAATTACATGTCCTGAGTGGTATTAATGGAAGTTTAACTATCCAAGCAGAGTGGAAAATATAAGGGACAGGAAATAAAACTGAGGGTATGTTTGTGGATTTGGCACTCAATTGATTTTAAACTGAACGTGCGCATCAGCTGAAAGGGAAGAAAATAATAATGTCTCTGGCATTAACTAAAAGAGTGAAAGACATACACTTAAATGACCTTGTACCACAAATGGATAAAGGCAGAGTAATTTGAAGACAAGGTTATTTGTTCCTAATGAGTGTTTTTTATTTTCATTTTTAATTGGAAGTTTAAAAATTCATCATACTCTTAGACAAAAGAGAAAATTCACTATTTAGATGTGCAGATGTCGAGGAGTGGCAGAGACACAAAGAGGAGGGAGAAAGGTAACAGTGACAGTTCAGCACAAATGCCTTTTGACAGATACAGTGGTTTTCTTTCTGAAAATCATAGAATCATAGAATGGTTTGGGTTGGAAAGGACCTTTAAGATCATCTAGTTCCAATCCCCCTGCTATAGGCAGGGACACCTCCCTCTAGACCAGGTTGCTCAAAGCCCCATCCAGACAGGCCTTGAGTGCTTCCAGGGAGGAGGCATCCACAACCTCTCTGGACAACCTGTTCCAGTGTCTCACCACCCTCACAGTAAAGAATTTCTTCCTAATATGTTGCCTAAATCTACCCTCTTCCAGTTTAAATCCATTTCCCCTTGTCCTGTCACTATATGCCTTTATAAAAAGTCCCTCCCCATCTTTCTTGTAGGCCCCCTTCAGTTACTGAAAAGCCACTATAATGTCTCCGCAGAGCCTCCTCTTCTCTAGGATGAAGAGTTCCAGCTCTCTCAGCCTGTCCCCATAGAGGAGGTGCTCCAGCCCTCTGATCATCTTCATGGCCCTCCTCTGGACCCGCTCCAACAGTTCCATGTCCTTCTCGTGTTGCGGGCCTCAGAATTGCACATAGTACTCCAGGTGGAGTCTTACAAGAGCAGAGTAGAGGTTCAGAATCACCTCCTTCAACCTGCTGGTCATGCTTCTCTTGATGCCACCCAAAATACAGTTGGCCTTCTGGGCTGCAAGAGTACATTGCCTACTCATGTTGTGTCTTTCATCAGCTGACACCCCCAAATCCTTCTCCTCAGGGCTGCAATGATTCTCCAGTGTGCTGGAGAAATGATGGCTTTGTGGGGACAAGTGCCCCTTTTTAAAAGAATGTGAGTTCCCTTACTGGTTGCAGGTTATTTGCAGAAGGCATATTCTTGTTCACTGAGTGGAGAGATTAACACTGACCAACAAATATCACATGCTGTAGGAGTTTACAGTGGGCAATTTGTTTGCTGTCTGGTATGTGCAGTATATGTCCTGTTTTATTCTTTTAAGAGAGGGCAGTCTATGGAGAGGAAGGCAGCCTTCATTTGACCAGAGAGAGTCAAATGAAAACTCACTTGAAGCAGGCATGGATTGCTCTTTTTCTGACAGAGCTTAGAAATTCATAAGTGGCTTGAGGGACTTCTCAAGTTTGCACTGAGATGTGCAGGAAGAAGAAAAGAGCACAGTGAAAACTGCAAGGAGACTGCACGGGCAGCCACAGAGTGACCCTAGAGAAGGCCAGGGAACAGATGTGCACAAAAGTCTTAGTGAGGAACAAATGAGAAAGACTTCTTCTAGGGACCTAGATGTGTACAGCAGGGAGATTCCCTTACTCACCTTTTATTATTGTGTCAAGCTGGAGATCTCATTTTTTGTATTCCAGAATTTGGTATTCCGGTTGTGTTATTATTGCTTAACAGTAAAATGTGTAGGCAGATTCACCTCAACACTTTTCTGAACCATCTCACAGCTCCTCATGTCATTTTAGGATAGGATTCTAACACCTATGATTTGACATATGAACCACTATTGTCCCCCCTGTTGTCTTCTGGACCTGCTCCAAAATCTCTGCATCTTTCTTATGCTGGGAGTCCCAGGCTTGAACGCAGTACTCCGGGTGGGGCCTCACAAGGGCAGAGTAGAGGGGGACAATCACATTTCTCACCCTGCTGGCTACCCCTCCTTTGATGCAGCCCAGGATGCAGTTACATATAAAGCTTTTCCTTAGATGAACTATTCTGAACTATTCACTTATTTCCTTAAAAGCTGATTCACAGGTATCTCAATTTTTAAGTCTCTTGACAGTACAAGCCTGACTGTAAAGGTCTATGATGAGTTTTACATGTTTATTTAATAGTGGCGTAATTAAATTAATCATCTAATAGAGTATCACCGTCACTTTTATTGAAGAGTACCAGAAAAGGAAGATGTGTTGTAATCACAGATTACTTCTTAAGCAAAGTCCAAAGAAAACATCTCTAACCCACAAGTTAGGAGACTTGAGATTTCAGGCTTTATTTTAGCCTGAAACGTAAAATCGCTTCTGGAAGCTTACTACTCTTAGGCTTAGGCACCTGCTTCATCATCTTTTCAATCTGAACCCCTATACGAAAGGCAGCAAAAAAAACTTGGAGGGCAAAAGAAGGACAAAAAGATGGAAATTTGATTCTATAGCTAAGTGGTTAAGAGAGCCAGCTAGCAGACAGCAGACCAAAACACTGGTTTGAATATCAGCTTCGCTTTTTTTTTTTCTTTTTGTTCTTTCTGATAAAAATGTACAAACAGCCCATGGAAATAATGCAAGATCTCAGGTTAACTTTTATCATACGTATTCTCTAATGGAGATGGCAACCATGAGCAGATCGATAGCTCATATGTTTCTTGGTATTTCATATACACGTATTTTCTGCCTTTTTAAAGACACACAAAAAAAATATATAGAAAACCACATGCAGAAGACGGCATTATCACTAACTGTATGTTAAAATGACTTTGTACACTCTGCAGCAAAATTGAATAAGGAATTTTTTTCCCTTTCTAATTTCTTAGAGTACTAACAATATACAAAGTTCCATATAACGAGAATATTTTTAAAACTTGCAAAGAAAAGAGACTTTTCAGTTGATGGTATTCCTTTAAAGTTGATTCAGTACAAACTAGCATCACTGCATGATACTTATCTGTGACAGTACTTTACTGTAGTCGTCATCATAATTTCATAGAAAATGTGGAACTAATCATTTGCTTTGAATAAGATGAAGCTTGAACTTTCTGCTCATTTGTGTTTGCTGCCTAGGTAGTTAATATGTCTTGCTTAGTGATAAGATTAATATGACTGCAGCCTAAGGTCCCAGCTTACTCATACCTGTTTAAAAAAGGATTACTGTCAACAGGAAGGCAAGATTATTTTGGTCTTTGTACTGTAGGCATGTTAATTGTATGCAAGTAACACAAGGAGATCCTATTGCTGGGGTATTTTGGAGATACTTATCTGGGGAACTGTCTACTTTTAATATTTCCTCCTACAATTCGGAAAGGCCCCATTAACAAGTAATGGTGGCTTTGGTGGAAGATGGCAATAGAGATTTTAAAGGGCTGTTTCTTTCTATGAGTATATATTACACATAAATTCCTTTTATTTAAGTAGCTCATATTTAAAACTGAAAGATATTTTTACAATTCTGTTAAACGCAGCTGTCTATTAGTGTTGGAGATTTTTTATTTTTTATTTTAAAGAGATTTTTTTCCCAAACTGGATGCTTAGGAGTAATAAAATACACTGAGATATGGCAGTTAATCACTGTTCTAGTACTGGGGCAAAAGACAGTTTGAGATAGCTCTATGAAAGGAAAAAATGTTCATAATTGAGTATGAGAAAGTATTCAAGCATGCCAGTATATCAACAACATAGACCCAAACTAATGCCATCATGTGAGGAGAAAAATAAACTGGCTGGTAGATCTGTGCTCCCTAGAGTATCACTTGGCTCTGGGAATTTGCATGACTCTGTTCAACTGGCATCATACGTTATTCATGTCAGATAATAAACACTGCAAGTATTGATATTGGCTGTCCTCTTCATCCAAGTATAGCTAAACTGTAATCCAGAAAAAGTCTTGGTGGACAGTTTGGAGTTACTGAGTGTTGTTAACTAGAGGATGAGTTATACAGCTCTATTAAATCCTTCTTCTTATACCTGCGTTCATTCTATCAGTATTCCTTATCAAATCCCTCCACTTCTGCAAGCTCATGTCCCTTATCCTCACATTACTTTAGTTTTTTTATGCCCTTATCTCCTCATTCCAAGGCCTCATCTGCTCTGAAGCTTCCTCAGCATCACTACACAATATATAAGCACATTAATACATTCCATTCAGAGCCCTGCACCAGTCAGACTAATTCCGGTCCTTGACCCTCTTCCTAATGGTAAGATCTTTAACATGCACTTGCATATGTTCAATAAAAAGTGTTTATTATGCACTCCCTCTGTAGGTATAAGCTATATTTTTGTTAGCTGTGTTATACTTGTATTTATATAACTGGGATCAGGGCAATTGTACTACTTTGAAGTAACACAACTTGCATCTAGAGATGAACATAAGGATGTGCTTTGCAATTCTATGAAAAGTAGTATTGACTATAGTTTCTTCATTCCTCTCATCTGTTTATAGACATTGGATGCCTTTATGCAATGCTTCTTGCAACGTGTAAGAGGCAAATAGCTTTCACCACTTTGTACTACTCCTTAATTAATCAGATCTTCTATTTCAGCTCTTTTTTTTCTTTACTTTTTCTCACCTCTCTGTAATTTGTTCTCATGTTTCTAATCACAAAAGGATAATGTCACTTCATTTCTCCAGTGGTCCATAGAATTCACCTTACTGCCATATGCCCTTTGACATTGCTACTGTGTCCTATCTCTCTTCTCTTTTTCTCTTCTTTCCTTGGAGTGATTTTAACAGAATAGAGATTCTGACAGGTCTCCTTCTCCACTTCTAACCGGAAGGTTTTCTGTTCTGTTTCAGGGATGTAGGTTAATGCACCCCCTGGGCCAGATTTAGGCTGCGTCTTGGCCAGCTTCACTCTGTAGTTGGGTTGCATGAGCAGAACTTGGCTGAATGAGCAGAACTAAATGATTAGGTTTGGCACCCCAGGAACTGTAATGCCAATTTCTGCCTTTCACTACAACAGTGAAGATTCAGCCCAGCTCCCATGATAGTCAGGCTACCATAAATTGCATCTATTAGGAATTCAAGCTAGCATTTTGGGTTGTGTCAGGAATCAGATGAGGGTAGTCTAGAGTAAAACTTTTAGCTGAAGCTGACATCTATTTGTTAGATGGTGGAAAAAAAGTTACAAGCAAACAAGAAGAAACATTCACAGTTAAAAATACCTTAATAACACAGAGATGTTTGGATAGTTATTGAACTGTAAGCAATCACTGTACCTTCAGAGTGAATCCTAGCTGTCATAACAAAATTCAGTATTCTGTGTCATACCAGTATTCCACAAATCTTGCCTGAGATTTCTAAATCCTGAGCATCTGTAAAAGAAATTGAAAGCCTTGAGATATTTACTTTTGCCTTTTATGCTATGGCACAGAAGAATGTTGAGAGTTAATTAAACTGAAAACAGAGCAGTTCCCGACAAGTTTTGGTGCATTAAATTAAGTTTGAATGGTGTTCAAGGTTATCAGCTGTAATGGGGTCATCAACACAATACCCTCTGCAGAACTTGTTTTTTGTTGAGCAACTGTGTTCTACATTGAGTTTGTGCTGATCACTAAATGTACAAGCAATAACCAATTTATTTCTTTCACTAAATGTGCCTTTCATAACAGCAGTAATAGAGTCTAGACAAGCCCTTTTCAAGGGATTAATTTCCTCTCCAACTCAGGTGGCTAAAATCTTTCTGCCATTTCCTTGATGCCTCACACTTTATGGCCCAGATATGAGGTTGATCTTTGAATATGTGCTCCTTACTGTTTTGTTATGCTACACCAGAGGGCCAAGTAACCCCAGTGGAAACTGGAATAAGCAAGATTTCTCTTACTGACTTAAACTAAACAGTTTTTTTCCATTCTGGCTAGAAAGGCTTTATTTTTCTCCTTCAGGTCTGGAAAGAAGAAACAATATGGAACCAATAGAGCAGAAGTAGCAGATGCCATTAATTGCACAGAAGGGCTTCTATTCCTCAGGAAATAGCTGTCTCAGGTTCATCACAAAGTTCTTACTCTATTGATATCTATTATTTTGAACCTGTTAAACAGTCTCCAGCATTAAACTGCCTAACATGATTATTTGTGGATCTTTTATGTCCTTGATTGTTTCTACACAATGCAAAGCACATTCTCAGCAGGAATCCCACTGGGGCAGAGTGTACTGTACATCTAATTGCTGAATATCACAGGTGCCCTCCAGCCATTGCTACCTTATATAAATATTCCCTACTATTCAGTCAAGCGTGTTTGCTTCATAGACAGTTTTCTCTATGGGGAAAAATATCATATTCAAATGAAATAAAGAAGAACATAGGTGCAACCTTTATGTAAGCAGTTATGTATTGGCACAAAATAATTACTAATTCAAATCAAGCACAACTTATATTCTTAATCCAGTAATTTTTATCCTCACAGAAGCTGAGCTGGTGGAGTTTTTCTTCTAGTAAAATCGTTACAGATTCATTTTTGGCTGATACAACTGAATTTTTCTGCTCATGTAAAATAATTCCTTTTAAAAAAATTCATGTCACAATTGGAAATGGGGACACAGTAACTCATTTCCTCATTGTGGCACATTAATAACTCTTAATTATGCATCTACATCCATTTAATTGCCTACAAAAGTTATTGTTGCAATGATTTTAGAAAATTTTGAATAATAGAGAGCTCTTGAAGGAAAGGAAAAAAAAAAAGGCAAGAAGTAAGCTTGTTTTGAGCATTCTGTGTGTTGAGAGATTAAACGTAAAAGGACACACACATATATATAGTTGTATAGACACAGTTTGGATGTGAAGAATCCGTGCAGTTTACAAACAAATGACAAATAAATTCAAGAAACTATTATCTCTTACAAGCCCTGAACTTATCATTCAATATTTTCTAACTGCATTAACAAAGTTTAAACTACTCCAACAGCTTGGTTATAATTTCAATTACATTTTAATTTGAAAAACTGTAGTTTGAACCCTTTGACATAGGAAAGCTGAAGCAGCATCTGACCTTGCAACTCAGCAAAGGAACATGGTTACAGATCTTTCAGATTTCTCTATAAAAGATAATCAGTAGTTACTCAATATAAAATTTTTCAAAAATATTAAACCCAAGCTTTTCGAAGTTAGGGACCAAGTACAACAGTTAAGCACACAGATCTAAAACAAAACAAAGCAAAAAACATGTTATTTTTCCATTGCTAAAGGCATTTATGATTATTACTAATTCTGATACCCAGGTGTTTTGAATCTATGCTGTTTTCACAAAGACGCTGCACTTTGATATCAAGACTAGAAAATGTTTCAGCCACGCATAAAATAAATAAATAAAACAAGATCAGTTTGCTAAATCATCACATGTTAGGATAGTATCTTGCCTGGGGCATATACGTAATCATCCAATTGAGAACATCATGATACAATCTCCTAAGCTATCAAATTGAATGCTAATGATGGAGAAAATCATATGTCCTATGGTATCCAAGAAAAAGGGGAAACAAGATTTGGTCTTAGTGAAATCAGTACTGGAAGTGGGAGCACTGTGGTGAGCAGGCTATGTTTCGCTTATGTCATAGGAGATTTTCAAAGTTTGTTGTTTTTGTTGTTAGATTCTGATTTTGATTGTAATATTGTATGCTGCATTCCTCTTTTCCTAACTGCAAATCTGTGGCTAGCCTTGCTAACCCCATCAATTATACCCTACAAAGTGGTTGAAAAAGGTTCTGTATGTACCTAACCCAGATATAGATTCTTTCTGCACTGACAAAGATGCCAAGTGTCTAATAAGGAAAGCTCAAGAAAATTGTTCTTAAAACTCTCAGAAAATAGCTTCAGAAAAGGTACAACTGGTTCACTACCTAAATTTCATGTAGTGCTTAAATCCTGATTTATTTCCTGTGACCAAAAGATTCAAGCAGTATTCTGTTTTTAGTTAGGCCTGAACATGAAAATACTCAGGTTGATTCCACAGCCTCCCTTCACAGAAAGAAAACTATTGTCTCCTTCAGCCCTATTATTCTAGATGCTTATTATTCTAGATGTTTTATAGACATCTATCAGCATAATTAAATCATGACAAAATGATTGATGAACTAGAGAACAGATCTTAGGAGATACAAATGTTAGGTGACCTGCTCTAGACACTGCCCCCATCAAGTGGGAACAGGCTTTTAAATGATAATACTTCTTCATTGTTAAGTCTGTATTAGAATGTCTGCATGTGATAAGACTGCACTAGTCTACACCAGTCAGCTGAGTTAGAATAGCACATACACAGTGGATAACTTCTGTAAAGACTTGTGTTCTATCCCCATGCATCACTGCCTGCTAGTCCTAGGGTGCGTGACCAGTAATCCAGCTTTCACAGATCACCAGTTCTATGAGATCTATCTCATGCAGGAAGAGAGCAGAACCTTGGCCCAGCAAACCCTTGTAAGGGTTGGGATATCATCCATGACATAAAATGATGGTCTATTTAACATCTCTCTGACTAGCTCTGTCTAATATGGCTGATTTAACATATTTAAGTGTGAGTTATTAAAGTGGAAGTAGCAGTCAAATAGAAGCATGAAATCTTGATCTAATTACTAAAACAAATTATGACTGCTCCAGAATAAGTGTAACATGATGTTAATTAAAAGCAGTATCACAGAGCATGTGCTATCCAAAGAGGGCTTTTTCCTTGCAAAGTTGTTTGTAGAACTGGTGTTATTAAACAGGTTCAAGAAGAAAAATGTATTTGCTTACGTATACTGTCCTGACAGCGGCCCTGACCTTTATAAGAAGCAACCACGGATGTTGCAGATGATTTTGTTGCTTGCTCCTTGCACCTTTTTGGAGGAAGAATTTGGATAGAAAACTAATCTAAAAATTTGAACTCAAAACTGCCCATACAACTGTGTTACAGTAGGATAAAACCGTTCTTGAACACACATGAGCCTAAAGAACTTAAATTGGATATTGCAAGTTGATGCTGGAGAGGGAAGCAGCAGAAGATTATTATTCTCTTATGTACTTCATATATAAGGAAAAGAAAGAAATTTACTTTTGCATGATACTGGTATCTTACTGACATCTTTGAAAGAAAAGGGAATGTTTATACGGCTGTTATACAATATCGTAAGCCTTTCAAATGTTTTATAACAACATAATTATGAACTGCTGTAGAAAGGAAGCAATTTTCTGTAATGTTAAAGGAGTAAAGATGTTGAAGTATAGATTGTTAAATATGCAAAACATGCTACAGCTCTGAAATGTTTTGTTCTGAGATAACACTCATACATAGCCTCTACCTTTCCTACAAAGCAAAATTCTGAAAAGTTTATTTAGCAAGATGATCAAAACAGCCCTTTTTTAATAAAAATAAAAGATTTATCTCTTCATTCTTTTTTTTTTTTTTTTTTTTTAAAGATACATTCAAAACAATTTCCTTCATAAAGAAAAGTTCCACAGTGTGGAAAACAGTCTCGTCAGTGTTTTGAAAACACTTTGTCACATTTGGAACAGAGTTGATTATATATAACATTTAATATTAAATAACTCAGCATTTCTGTTAAAAAAAACATGAAACATGATCTTCTCTTGCATGAGGTATATTCTATATCCTCATCAGTGCTTCCTTTTTGGTCCATTATCTAGACAATAGAGCAACAAATGTAGTGAGACTCAAGAGCACTATAGGGTGCTCTCTTTTAATTTGTATAATACTGTTGGACTGCAGAACAGACATTCTGTTGTGTTTATGCTCATCTGGCAAAATTAATCAAGGCACTAAAGAGCAGTTTAGTTCTGTATATATACAAAAATATCACTTTTTCCAAAACAGTTTATGATGGGTGCAGGAAATCACTGACAAAACCAGAAAAGATTCCAAAGTTGCTAAAGAAGCTGTTACCTTGCTGAGAGCACATTTTGGACAGAAAGAAATGCGTCATCATAGAATCATAGAATCATCAAGGTTAGAAAGAGACCACTAAGATCATGTAGTCCAACCATCAGCCCATCCCCTAACCATGTCCTTAGTACCACATCTCCATGGTTCTTGGACACCTCCAGGCACGGTGCCTCCAGCAGACCCAAAATCATGGATGTTATTTACTGCTTGAATAAGTAACCAGCAAGTTATCAATTCAAAACTAGATATTCAGAGTTTGGCTAAATCTGATCAAGGCATAACCAATCTTTTCTTCCAAAAACATTTTCAGAAAACTACATATAATCATTTATTCTGGGTATAATATGCATGCGATGGCTATTACAGTTAGTGACAAAATATTCAACTCTTCACTAAGAAAGTAACTAAATGGACTCAATACAGGAGTTCAAGAACATTTTGTGAATTATGGCCCCTTATATCACTATGATTTTGTAGCAGTTCTCCACCAGAGAGAAGAGGAAGATCTTCACTCTTATGTCACATAAGAAATGAGAATGGAGAAACTTAATGTTTGAAGAATTTATGAAAACCGCTATGAAAACTGTTGAAGCAAAGAAGACACAAATTTGTTTTCACAGCCATAGCAAAATTTCAGGAGTTTACCCAAATCTAAAACTAATTTTAAAAGGAAATTTCAAAAATTTAGCATTGCCATTCAGCAAGAATTATTTACCCAGTAATACTGGTGTAACTGTTACATTTTCATGAAAAGAGCTGAGGTAAGCCTAATTTTGAAGGTATTTTTTCCCATCTACTTTAAAATTTTTGTGGAATATTTTTATTTGTTTAGAAGTTACAGAGGGATTATGCCTTGGGCATAGATTTTAACTATACTAGAGTAATTTGTACAAATACCTATAGCTTAAAGATGTTCAGTAAATGTGATTTATCTCTAGGAAATCTCAACATTTCAGAATTTGTAGATAAGATAAAGCAGAATAAAAAGTGATAGTTTAGAACTCAGTTAGGAAACAAATTAAAAACTTGATTACATTTTTGGTTCCTCATGTTATTTCTATGTGTTAAATAGTATAAATATGTCAGGATGCTCATATATAACAATACAAATAAGAAACACTTTAAATGTATAAAAAAAATACATTATTGACAGAAAAAGTTTTATGCAATCAATAATTAACCTTTTTTTAAAAAAAAAACATCTAGTAACAGAAAAAAAACACTGGAAGTGATTGACTGAACTACAATCTTGAGGACTGTAGTTTTCATCACAAAACAAAATACACATAGAATCAAAAAGTACTTGAAAATTACTAACATCAGAAGAAAGTATCATCATGCCACAAGTTGGAGACACCTAATGATGTAGGAGATGCTCTCAATGAAACCACATGTGGACCGAAATGCTATGCAATTAAGAATATTTAACCATTTACTCATCACTTAGAATGCAATTTGATTTGCTGACAAAGGCATATTATAGAACAAGGAAGCTGAAGATGATTTTAACTCCATCATTTATTTTAATAGCTATTTAGCATGACACTATATAGATTTCACAATGTTAACGTTGTTTTAGCCACTAGCAACAATATGATATTATTGAAAGTTAATTTGGGACTCTAGTTTTATTATTTGCTACTCTAATTGCTTGTCTTAGTGAGCTACGTAGCCTGAGGAAAATAAATGAGAACAGCACCACATCAGGAGTATGGTATGACAGGAGCTTCAGGCTAAGTGATCTGAGGTGTTGCCATTTGTGGAAAGACTTTATATTCTAGGTGCTTTGCTTAAAGTGTATTTTCACTTCTGAACACTTTTTATACCAAAGTGATGTTTGATTTCATGACATCATTTTCTGTAATTTTCTAGAAATTAATCTCTTATTTTTTTCACCCCGTTGGCCTCCCTTCTCACCCAATGATTCAGATTTGAAAAGGTAATAAGAAAAAAAAAGAAGATTCCCTTTGAAAATATCACTTGAAGTGCTTTAATAACTCCTTTGCCTCAGAGTGAATATAGAGTTGTGCTGCTGATAGGCAGGGGGAAGGGTTGCACCACTTAAATGAAAACTATTGTTAATTTACAGTGCCTCATTTCTGTGCAGTGGTCTTCTAGAAGAAAATAGGCAGGAAGTCTGTTTAGAACTAACGATTTCTGAGGAAATAGGAAAATGATGCTCTTTTACATTCTGTGTCATTTTAATATCAAAGATCACACAAAGCATTCCATTTTGTTCTCATTCAAAACAGAAATAGTAGATGGGACCTGTATATATTTGTGGTTCTCTTCTGTTGTATATTAAGATATAAAGTAAAATGTTAATGTATCTGTAGTTTAATTTATGATTTGCTCCTAAAATCATGCTACCACTAAATAAAAGCTAGCCTTTACATGCTCCTTCTCTTCCTATGCTTATCTTAAACTCTAGAATGGAATTTAATTAAAGCTCCTACTTACTTCAATATCAGAAGCCTTGTCAGTTTAATTGATTCTTGGTCAAAGTGATATTGATTGGATAAAAGCAAATCCATTTCTTTCCCAACAATTAAAACATTTAAATAGGCTCTGTCTCCCTTTTGATAAAAAGACATGAAACTCTTGGCAGCAGTTCCTATGGCTGACATTGATCATTAGCAAATGAGTTAATGTACATTTATTTCAGTACCCATCTTGTCTTATTATAATATTCAACTACATTAGGGTCTCTAATGTCCATCTATTTAAACCTTGAGAATCACATAAAAAGTCCTTGCTATATTCTGGTGTAAAAACTGATTCAGATAAATTGTTTTCTTATATAATTATTTTATTTCTAACTCTGAGTCTGTACTGAGAGTGCTTTCAGTTCTCATAGTGAATGTCAAAGAGCTATGGCTTACATAAACAGTTCAAAAATTATTGCAAAGTCTTCTTTCAGAAATCAGATCTAATTTGCTTGCAGAGAACTTCCCTAATGGTTCTTAAGGCTAAAAATCTTCTCCCAGAACATTCTTCCAGAACATTCCTCACACTGTATCTCAAATAAACTTGTCTAAAAAATTTTGATGTTTTGCTTATCGTTTGTGTTCTAGCAAGTCTTTGAAGACTTCTGAAAACACCAGGTCATCTAAGACTTCTGAAAAACCTTTTCCTTGGAGAATAGCATCAAAAGTGAATGCTGTGTTATGGCTAAAGTTGATGTGCACCTTTAAGCTGTTTTCAGCAGTAGCCAATACCAGTTCAGAAGTGCAGCACGCATATACAGGGTGACGCTTTCCACTACACTATTTTCTCAGTGTTTTAAGCATTTCTTGAGCTGAAAGTTACACTTAGCCTTTATTATTCAATAAACCTTTAATAAAGCCGTGAATGTGCCTGATACTCTTTGGGGTTATTGCATTTTTTTTAAGCTCTGCAGCATCAGAGAACTACTTTTCAGAAGATAATTACTACCAGGGCACAAGAATCCCCCATTGTTTCTTTTAAACTTGCAAACTGTTTGTTTCAGTGAGTATTTAGCTTTTGTGTTATGTGAAACAGTGATATGTAACTCATTTTTTGTGACTTATAATTTTCCCAAAAACTACTTGTATTTACAAAATATTTCAATGAGGTCCCATGGCCCAGGGCTGAGATACCACCAGACTCCTGGCACCAACTCTTTCTGTGGAAATGGAAGTAGAAAGGGAGAGCAGGGCTTATAAAAAAGAACAAATGTGAGAGAAGGGTACCCAAAGTTTAAGCCTTGTTGTCATCAACTTCACAGCTGTTACACAAAGCTCTACCGGACTGGACACATCCTTTTGTTTTTAGTTCTATATTCTTTACGTAGCTTGCTTCTACGTACAATAAAGTTAGTTTTTAAAATCCAGCTAATGTAGGTGGATCTTAGCTGTAGTTACCTATCCACTTGTCAGTACATAACTGCATAATCATAGGGTTTGTTTAAAATAATGCTGCAAGATACGGAAGAAAACATTTGCTCAAGTTAAAAGGTAATATTTTCAATTTACTCTGTATTGTCCAAGTTATGGTTGGGAGGGATGTAGAATTTGCTTTGATAAAAGAAATGTTTTTCAGGGTCAACATTGGCATGTAAAACTTGTAGGCTGGAAGCATTCTCAGCTACTGAGTATATTATCTGCAGTATGAAGAGTTACCTCATCCAGTTTGTCTGGTTGGCACTGACCTCATAACAAAATTTGAAATTTTATAGAAAAAAAATAACTGCTTTCATAATGCTTTCATTTGCTCTTTTTTTCATTTTTCACTTAACTACACATGATTATAGAAATTAATAATCATATTTCCTAACTCTAATTTTGTTCATGCTGTAAAAATGCTTCTTTTTAGTTCCTGCATTAATTAGAGCTACAGCATTTCGTACTTTACAAAAATTCTGTCTTGTAGTCAGTCATCTGGGATCTTTCTCAGCAGAAGAAAGGTAGATCCCAGAAGACTAGATAAGGTGGACTTTTGTTTTCTATTGTCCTTCTAAGGAAGTAGATCCAAGTCACAAGAAGGTAGCACAAGACTATTTTTTCTTACAATAATTTTATGAATTCCCCCTATACATTTATGACGTTTCCTAATTTTTGCTAGTGTTTACTTAAAAGCACAAACATTAAGCAGGCCAAATAAATACTGTGCAGTAAGTTTTCCTAAATATTCCTAGAGTTTTTTTCCTGGAATTTTTGCTGTGTTTTTATGTTTTTCCAGTATTATCAGCCTGTAGTTATTTTTTCAAATAGAGATATGTCCAGGTAAACTAAGGAGCAATAGAATGCCACTGTTCTACGATACATAAGAAGCAGTGAACACACTAATAAGCATGCTGGAACTTCATGAATTTTCCCTACACATGCATCTTCTAATTCTTCCCTGTGTGCCTTTATCTCTATTTTTGTATCAGATGTGGGTTGGCAGGACAGGTATCCAGTCAGCAGGCTGCATTACTGCATATAATTTTACAATTGCTATTTATCTAAGGGTTTAATTAGGTCAGAATTTGCCTAAAATACTAATTGAAATTTGTAAAAAAAAGAAGCAGTAATTATCTGTGAATTAGGACCTCACCTTCTGATTTGCCAGCAAATCACGTCTGTCTTCAAACACCATAAAACCATTTTACTCCATACCAAGGCTCCTGCTCTAATCAACTCTGTGGCTTCCTATTTCAAGGAACCTGCTTCAAACATGCAGGCCTCTTCCTGCCTTTCACCATTTGAAGAGCCTTTTTCTAACTTTTCAGTATCTGATAGTTTCATTCTGCCACAATTCCTAGTCACAAGGCATAGCAAAGTGTCTACAAAAACAGTTATTTTACCAATGTAAAGTAGCTTCTTCCTTCTCCACACTAGATTGTTTTTTTTTCATAATTGTTTTTTGTAGCAGTGATGCCTCTGTGGTAGACACCTGTTTATCTCTTATGTCACTGTGCAGATGGAATAATTTGCACAATGAGATACAGGCAGGATAATGCTGGCAGTATTATCACTGGCACAGCAGCACGCTGCTGTCACCCTAAGTAGGATTTTTCAGGCACAGTGAAGGCTTCAGTCCAAATAGCAGGACTATTAACAACAATAGAATTAATGGATATTAAAATCATGGGACAGCAACCTTCTCTTTTTCTTTCACTGCCATGTGCTGTGAGGGGGCTGGTGTGTATGGCTGTCCCCTGAGAGCATCTGTCCTCCTGTCCACATGTGTCCATGACTGATACTGCTTTCTGGGCACTCCACACACACAGCAATGTGTGGTGATGTGAGAGGAGGTGGCAGGCTGCATTTCCTCAGTTTTTGTTACTGTCAGATTAAAGACAAGGATAAAAGGTTACTGCATGTTCTTTCTTTTCTTACCTTTAAAAACTGTATTAACCTTCTTACGGAGGAAATAGAAGCTTAGCTGTACCATTACAGTCTGACCTGCCCTTTTAATATTAGACCAACTGACACTTCCTGAAAAATACCTAAAAGTACTCTGTCTACTTGGTGTGGGCTGTATAGTATGTATTTTATTATAGACACTTTCCTCAAAGGAAGGAGCAGTTGAAGATTTAATTTATCCCTGTTCTTCATTGTTTATCTTATTTTCGTGTTGACATCACTTCCATCTCAGGCTTACTTGGCTTCTGATGCACCTGATTTGAGGACAGAGGTTTGGTGAATGATAAAAATGTCTGAATTGTGATCTCCAGTTGAATATTTGGTGTTTACCCTGTGTTATATACAAAACAAACCTAGAACATGATTGCCTGTACAGATGTGTCTTCTGTCATGAGATATCCTCTGCAGACACCCGTGGGGCTGGCAGATCTGATGCAGGGTGTTCTTCCCAAATGCCCGCTGAAAGGGATGTCTGGATGCCTGGGGAGATTCACTAAAAAAACTGAGGTTAAACAAAGTGTCTATGGGCAAGCAACAGAAACATTCCTGAGGCAAGAAAGTCAGTGCTTAGATAAGGCTTAAGCACTTGGCTGATCAGTGCTGATGACTGTAGAAGAGTTAATTCAGTCTTAAGCCTACGCTGGTTATATTGCATTAGAGACCTTGGCATCTACTGTACATGAAGATACCTAAATACAGACACTAAACTGTGACCTGAATTTCACATTACAGATGCAGAAAAGAACATGTGTCAGCATAGTGGAGATGTTTTAGGCATTGCAAGAAGTCTCAAAAAGCCATAGATATTTTTGTTTACTGCATGTAATGAGTCTAGGGCAGGAAACACTGCATGTAGGTGCTACCTCATGGTGGGATTCACACTTATAGTGGCAGCATGGACCCACAAATAAATTCAATACTACATTGTAAAGGAACAAGACAAAAGTGTATCTTCATGCAATTGTGTAGTGGGAATCAACCAAGGGAACCTCTTGATAGATGTTCCCTCAGTTTGACCACCAGCATTCAACTCTGCTCTTGAGTTACTCCACGAAGCTCAGTGATGCAAACCTTTGTCTGCAGATGCATCTTCAGTGTTTTACCTCATGATTTATGAGTGATTTATGAATAACAGATAAATCGAACAGGATTTCGACTTCAAATTGAAGTGTAAATTAAAGAAGGAGAGACTTGTCTTTACACTACATATAAGGTTTGGAAGATATGACCTGAGAAATTATACAATCATTGGTGGTATAGGCCATTCTTAATTCAATTAAGGATCATTTTCTAAATCCTTCTGTCACGCTGGTTCCAGAACCTCAAACTTTGTCCTTTTATCATAGAATATTTTTGAAAATTCTCATCGAGTTTCAGTCATTTCTTGCTGATCCAACAACACCTGTTTCAAAATATCCAACTATTTCTGTCTCTTTCCTGATTACTGCTGGTTAGGTTTTCCCATCTTTCTGGAACCCTGTCTCACAGCGATTAGGGTGGCTGCAGCTGGCAGTGCCACAGGCCTTTCTGCCAAGAGCATCCCTAACTCCTGCCATCACCTAGCATCTGCTCAATGGAATCCTGTTCCTCACTGTCTTAATCTCTAGCTCCATTTATCCTTAGGGTAAACATCTCCTCCAAGAATGTTTCTTTGTCTGTGCTGTTCATAACAGAAAAATAAATGATTTCAGTAAACATGATTAGTTCTGACACATATAGCCAAATCCTACTGTTGCTCTGTGCAGCAGCAGCATATTTCTTATTCAAGTGTGTTAATTCACTGAGGTGGTCTGTATTATTTCTATGCTGAAAATATCTTGATAATGTCATTATAAATTGTGTTTGTCTAATGAGTGGCAGTCATGGAAATTGCTATACTAAAGCTATTTTTTTTAACCTAAAATGATGGTTTCATGTTTGCATTTTTTAAAAAGGAAAATATGTCTGTGATGCTGTGGCTAGACTTCAGTGTGTTTTCTAGTGTGATGGTTTTTGCTGAGGTTCATATCTGATATAAAATTATACCAGTCCAGTGAATTGACAAGAGCTACACAAGATCATTCTACCTGAGGACACAGCTGTGGGTTCTAACTGCTGATGAAGAGTCACTGGAACTTATGTTGCAATTCAGTAAAAGAAAAAAAAAGAAAAAAAAAATACATTTTGCCCTCACAAATTTATAATAGGGAATAGAATAGATAAAAGAGAAAACAAAAATATCCAACATTGTGTTTTTCCTGCTTTCACAAGACTAAGAAAAGAATCTTCAGTGAGGTTTGTTAAAAGAAATGTAGATCATTAAAAAGAAAAAAGAAAAAAAGAAAAAAAAAGAAAGAAAAAATCTAGTAGTTTCACAGCTGTGCTTTATTGATGATGAAAAAGGAGGAGACTGCAAACACTTATGACTTTAGGGATCAGGTTTAGATGACTACAATGTTGTTCACAGTTTGAACCCCTAAATAGACTAGAATAAAAAAATCCTGATCTGAAAAAGCCCCAAATAAAGAAAAGTGAACTGATTTCTGAGCACATAAACTAAAGCCATTTCTTACAGAAACCATTAAGATCAATACAGTCCTAAATGTTGCACTAGAACAAATGGAAATTGTAGGGGTCAGAATTGGCCTGAACAGAGCCTCACACAAGGACAATTTATTTTGTTATTGTGTAGGATTCAACTTCTGTTTACATTCTTTTTGAAACTGTACAAATGTATTCTCTTGTAAAATTTGTCTTTCTCTAGAACTCAAGAATAAAAGTCTGGCCCCAGGGAGATGCTTGGTGTAAGTATATGTATGTGTATATAATACACATACTAATACAGGGGAATATATATATTATAAAAATGTAAAAGGCTCAATCCTAGAATTTTAGTTGGGAAAATAAAAGATAAGGAAGGAAAATCTAATTTGTCACCACTTTTTCCTTTTCAAAACAAAATCCACATCTGAATGAAAACCTTCAAAAACTTATTTTGTGTAAGAAAAGTATGAGTGAGTTATAGTCACCATGATCCTTGATTTCCAGATAAAAATTTCTCACCCTCCTCCAAAAAATTAGCAGTCCAAAATGGCATAGATTTGGACAGCCAAGCGACACTCTTAGCAAGTAATTGTCTGGTAATAGCCAAATGTGCTGCACCATTTTGGACTAATGGGTTTACCAAGGCAGCAAAATACCTGGACTGTGGACCAGCAGAGGTATGTCAGAAGCCATAGTATACCTTTGCAAATTGATGTTATTGGTAAGACAGATAATAAAACCATATATATCTTTTCATAAGCTCTCTCTAAAATGTGGCTAATAATTGAACTATATATTATGAAGACAATCTAAGTATTAAGGAATTTTTTTGTGGCTTTTTTTTTTATACCTCTCCCATTTTTCTGATCTTTTATACTGTGGGCAGTTAATCTTAATGAGCTAATAGACATCCCCTGCTTCTTAGTAGGACAGGTGGGAAAAATAAGTTGGACATGGTCTCAGGTAAAGATAAAGAGGGAAATGCCTTACACATTACCGTCATGGGCAAAACAGAATTGACTTGGTAAAAAAAAAAAGTATCTGATCTCCACTTAAAATAGATTTGCATGGTGAAAAACAAAGAAAAGTTAAAACAACTCCTTCCCCCAACCTCATCCCCCCTTTCCCAGCTGAGCTTGGTTCTTTCATGCTCGATTCTCCTATATTCCTCTTTCCAAATGGCACAGGGAAATGAAAAGGGAGGTTGCAGTCAGTGTATACCAGTTCATCCCCTTCACAATTTTTCCTTACATGGGTTGCATGGGTCTGCCACAGGCTTCAGTATGGATATCCACTCCACCAACAATGGTTGGTGGGCTGTAGGGGAACTTCTGCTCCAGTACCTGGAGCACCTCCTCCTTCTTCTTTGCTGAACTTACACTGCTCTGTGGCATTCTTTCCCAGGCCTGCTCCCTGTGCGGACTGCTCACCAGGTGTTGGTTTTGGACTGTCATGAGTATTCTTGGATTTCAGTACTGATGATAGTGTGACATATATTACACTGATTTCTATGAAGTTAGTTGAGTATTTTGGCTCTTCGTGTCAGTCATGAGATACATGTTATGGTAAGAAATATAAATCCCAAGTATAAAAAGATTAATTTCTATAAATGATTATCTTAATTACAATAAATATTGTAAACTAGAGGAAACATAACTATGAAGCAGTACATTCTTCTACTGTCAACTGTTAATTACCTTTAACAAATAATATTTTCTCTGAATTATTTAGCAGAGAAATGACTTTATACAATTGCTGCAGTTTTCTTTACGAGACAGGTTTGAGATTATATTTTACAGTTATTATTTTAAATCTTTTCTGAAGAGTGTCCAATGCAGAGACCATCTGTATGGTCATCTGGACATCATCAGTCTGTAAGACAACCAAAATTTATATGCATTTTGAGAATTTTACGTCTTCCTGGCCCAATCTTGCAGAACAGACTTGATGTTATTTATTCAGGAGTCTCATCTTGAGAGGATTTGCTGTCAGAAGCACTGTCTCATGAGGCTTGTTGTAGAACTGAATGACAGAAGTGTAACAGCATTTATCTTCCTATTTTGCTAACCTACTGTATCACTTCTTTTCCAAGAATACTGCCACATTTATCAGGAAATGGTTGTTAACAATAAATGATCTGACAAAAAATTAGAAATATGTGAAATTGAAATAGTTATGGGAGATACTGTTTCGTTAATAAGTAAAAGCAGCTTTTCCCGTTTATTCGAAACATGACCTAATAGTGTTCAAAAGGAAAAAGTATTTGAAACTTCTTTCTTCTTTCTTTCCTTCTTTCTTTCTTTCCTTTTTTCTTTTTCTTCCTTCCTTCCTTCCTTCCTTCCTTCCTTCCTCCTCCCTCCCTCCCTCCCTCCCTCCCTATTTTGTAAATATCATGCAGGTG
>JANHGO010005395.1:0-23159 GCA_024606505.1 Aquila spilogaster
GGGTATACCCCCCCCCCCCCCCCCCCCCCAAAAAAAAAGCCCCTGTGACCTGACAAACTCTGGAGAGCCTATTAAACCCTGTGAAGCCTGTCCACATCTGAAGCTCATCTGTACCTTGGATTTGCTTTTGCATTCCTAAACCTTGACTCTTGGTCAAGCCAACTGTCTGCAATTTTTGGTTCAGAAACTGATAGTTAAAGCAGTTAACAACAACAGCATAAAATCAGTAATGGTTCCCTAATGGTATTAAACCTAATCAAATCTTTGAAATTGAAGCTGCATTTGTTAAAGGGCAAACTTTGCTGAATCCACACCATGTCCATCATGAAAATACCTCATTTGAAAACCACTAAGCCCATTAATTCAGGATGTTAATGGTTCTTCTCGTTTTGGTGGTCAAATATTCTTCAGCAGGGCGTTGGTGAATGTATCTACTTGCTCCGGCCAGAGGAAGCCTCGCTTCTCAACTCGCTGTAAGTCACTGGCTGTGGTCATGTTACAGTCGTTGTAGATTATAATCTTGAAGTGCCTCTCCAAAAAATCAGATACCTAGGAAGGCACGAGTCATTGTGTATATCTGATCGAGTTCATTAACGGACTCTGCTTTTCTGTGTGTTGCGGTCCTCAGCTGCAGCAGGGAGAGCTCGCATACTCAGTGACAACTTTGTCTGACCTTCTGGATCTAATCTGTGGTGTGTTAGGAAGTTCTGAAATACTGATTTATTTTCTGTGTTTCCATTGTAAATCACTTTGTTTTGAGACTTTTAATGTCAGCCATATAATAGTTGTTCTGGGCTAAACTTGGAGCAAGATCAAAGCTCAGAAAATTTTTCAAAAGCAGAATTTGAATTGATCATTTTCAAATATTACATCAGAAAATTACTGCTTCTGAAAACCTGTCTTCATATAACTTCTGACTTCAATTTTAGCATTAAATTTGGCATTCAGCTTTTATTACTTTACAAATTAAAATTACTTTCTGTTCTTCATAGGCAAGGAATTTTTCAAGATGGATTTATTATGCATTTATAACTTCATTTTCATAAAGGTTACCCTACATAGACATGATCTAAATGGTTATACAAGATGTAAGGTAGTGGCAAATCTGGCTCTGTCTATTCAAAGAGAATGATTTAGTTTATTTCTTCTCTGCCTGGTCCAACTTTTAGTCCATTCAGCAGCAGTGGTGTGGCCTCTGTTTAGCAGTTCATACATAACAGCTCTATCATTACTGAAGAATACCGTTTTGAACAGAAATTGTAAGTGTATTTGGGGTACTGCATCAACATCCGCTAATCAAAATAGTTTAGAATTGAAATCAGATGTTCAAGCTCTGCTGATCCCCAACTTTAAAGCTATCATTTGGAAACGTTTCTGATCTTTAAATTTCTCCTCGCTTAACGTTCATGCTCCAGCTGATTGTATGTGCAGACTTGCAAAGCGGAGGCGTTTATAGCTGCAGAGCCATGACACAGTCCTTGCGCTCGCTCTAGCGAAGGACTGACAGGCGGGTGAGTTATCCTTTCGGCAGGATTTGGCGATCGGTGGCCGCGGTTTCTGGCGCTTTTGTTCGATCTGGTTCCATTCAGTCTCTTTCCGTCAGGTTCCAGTTTCCTGATGCTGGCAGGGAAGGGTCAGTTCACGAGCCCGCGCTGAACTCATGCCGTTGTCATTCTCTCCTTTGGGGTGGTTTGTGCCATTTTCCAGTTTTGAAAAATAAGTGTTATTTTTGGAGCACTTTGTTGCGCTGCAGCAAATTGGATGGAGGAAGGAGCTGAAAACGGCTGTGAGGTGATACGGGCAGAGGCTGTCTCGTGCTGCTGGGAGCGATTTGTTGAGGCGACAGAGGGAGAGCGCGTCTTCTTTTCACAGAATCCTTTTACCCGGTGGCGGTGTTCCTGGCTGCCAAGCCTCCCACATAGCTGTGGGAAGAGGAAGCAGAAAAGTAGCGGAAATCGATTTTCTCTGCATTAATTGTGCGCCCTACCTGCTATCTCTCTCTAATACTTTTTTTAATTAGTGGCCAGTTTGAACAAGTTTGACAGAAGTTCAAGGTTCAGTGAGGTCTTAGAGGTATCAAGGAGCTACAAATTTTGTTGAAATACGCAGAGGTATTGAAGAGAAAAGACCTAGTTAATCTCTTCCAGGGAACAGGTTGTAATATGAGTTCCACCCTCATTAAACATCAGAGAACCCACATGGAAACAAGACCTGGAGACAAAAACTCTTAACTAATGTTTTTTGTTGCTGCTGCGACAACCAGTGCTGGTCCTGCTGCTTCTTGATCTTCTCTTTAAAACAAAAAGACTCAAATGAAGGCATACAGAGAGCTTTTTTAGAAGGAACATAATGGTCTCGGCTGAACTTACCACATCTACTCAAGCTACAAGACCAACTCACAAGAGCTCAGACTCGGTAGTTTCTCCTTATTGCTCTGATGAGTGGAGTCAAGCAGCTGTGTCAGCTTGCTGAACATCTCAAGGAGAGCCCAGTCCACCCTTTAAACCAGCCTAAGAAACTGGTGTCTGTTATTGGGACAACAACAACTCTGGGTCTCCTCTAGTAGAGCAGGCTTCTTGTTTCCACAACGCCTGTTGCTGGACTTTGTGCTGGGACCATGCGCTGCGGCAGTGTCCGCTCACTGGGTACGGGCACTTCAACAGCAACTCTTGAAGTCTGGTTTTGGTGGATCCTTCCTTTCTGTCTGCCTGTTCAACAGGACTGGAAGACTGTGGTGGAAGCCCTTAACTGTTTGGCGTCTCTTCCTTTTCCATATAGACTAGCTCAGAGTTGTGACTTATAAGAGGGTCATAGGTATCCATACACATGGCAGTTGGCAGAAGGCAGTCAAATTTTTCTGAGTTCTCAGTCAAGGCTCTCCTGTCCAAAAACACTGAAAAATGCTGCTAAGAAGATAAAGTACGAGCTTTCTCTCAGGCTGTTTTGATATTTGTTAACTGTAGATGTGTTATAGGGAGGAAACACCTTAATAATTCTGAATCTTCTCTTTCCTTCTATCACTGCTTTTTAAGATTTCTTTTTAGTGGTTATTTCCACTGTCCCCAGAAGAACTCCATAGCCTCAGGGGCGCCAGCCAGAGAAGGGTGTCACAGAGATGGTGACCCTGTGACTTTGCACTGTCCTCTGGTCACACATTTTCCAGAGACAAAAATTCCAGTTGGAGTGGGCAAGACTGGAGCGGCTGATACGCAGTGGTTACGGGTTTCCCCGTCGGACAACAAGCAGCTCTGGGGTTAGCTGGCAGGCGGCTGATGAAGTCTCCAAAAGGCAAAGGTTGTTCTCTGCTGGCTCAGCTCCCGTCACCACCATGTTTCTCTTTTCTGACTCTCTTTTCCACCCCATCACAGAAGCTGAGAAGAAAAATGTAATGCAGTCTTTCTTCGCTGTTTAACTTGGTCTGCAGTTTAAACTGAGGTCCAGAGTTGAACAAGGCTGCCTTTTCAGTCTGGAAACTTCTTCCCTGCTCCTAAAAAAAAAATGGAGTTGTGGGTACCCAGGAGAAGGAAGAGGCCAGCATCCCTCTCTGCCTCTCTCTTCTGTTTGCTATTTGGAAAAAATGTGGGTTTTTAACCTTGTTCTCTTAGATCATTGATTTTGGTGGTCACATAATTTAAACCAGCAAAATGTATCTTGCCTGCCTCCCTGCTACCTTTTTGAATAATTTCTCTGATATTCTCTTATTGGCTTATTTTACTGTAAAAATCTCTGTTTAGGTATGTATCCTCGCAACTGTTTTCATTATAGTTTTCTATTATGGCTGCTGTTATTTTGTCCAGTGCCTCTAACCAGTTAGAGCTTTCCTGAGCCGATGGATGGGGAGGACACCACTCAAAAGAGACGCAGCTCTCTGTTAGCTCAAAGGCCTCATCAGAGCCAAGGTCTCAGAGAAAGGACGATCTATCTGGCTACACTAAGGGTATCGGACCTCAAGACAGGTTTGCCAAGTAAGATCTTTTTTAATTCTTGTAGGTTGCTTAAAATGAGGTGGGCAGCTGAAAGGTAAAATCCATTGGTAGGAGGGAGATCTTACCGTCTTTACTGCCGCTGTTGCGATCTTGGGTACCTGTACTCTCAGGTGCCCAGGAGATGCGATACAGATTGCTGATGACCCACAGCAGACCTAGGCACCGGAGGCTTCGACCCTACATGTCAGGTTTGACAAGGAGTATTTTGAGTACAGCTGGGTAGGAACAGGACATTTTGCTTCATTTAAAATTCCCCCAAAGTTATTTTTTTCAAATTTAATTTTTGGGTGCTAGAAAGAGACTATTTTGTACAAAGACGTGATGATTGCTAATGGTTATCTGAGATTCTAATCCAAAATTTCTGTTGCTTTACATAAAAGTGGTTAAAATAAAAAAAAAAAATCTTACCTTCTAAAGATGTCAAAACAGCATAGTATTATCACTGTTTTAATTCTCTCCAAAACGAAATACTATTTAAAAATTACTTTTCAGGTTTTTTTCAATGAAAATACCACTTGCTGTATAAAATTCTGATTTAAAACTTGTTCTTCATGGATTCATTCTAATAAACTTTTCACTAATAAAGTGCAAAATAACAGGCCATGTTACTGTATGTGATGGGATAAGTAGTTAATTCTAATCAAATACATAACTCCTAACTAAACAATCTCATCTCCATAAGGAGATACTACTGGCAAAATAGTCATATAGCAATTAATCATAGTACGTACTTCTGTAAGAGTATGTCCCAAAAGATGGGCTGTCTCCGAGTGGAGTGATGACTAAGGATGGGTGTTCAGTGCCACGACTGGACAGCCCAGAGTGTCTTTGCTTTATCCTGAGACTGATACGAGAGATCTACACTGAACACAGGGAATTATGCTGATGATTGCATTTTGGAGGCAAGACTAATCCTCGTTCTATCTTTTTTTCTGTTGGATGCAGCACTAGGAGAAATGCAAGTGGGTGATTTCAGTACAGGATAAATTTAGCTATGAAAATTCTTAACAAGTAATAGGGAAGGTTCATAAAATACTGTGATTTTTGGCTAGAGATGAAACACAGCTATGTGGAGAAAATCCTTTGCGTGGTTGGATCTATTCAATTGGAAGGATAGCTCCTTACACACAGGCGGTCTTCTCCACTGAGTTGTGGTCCTGTTCTTCGTGGGAATGTATGTGATGGGTGGAATGATGCCTCTCTGGCCACAGTTCATGCCATTATAAATCGTTCTGCTCTACAGGTTTGTTTTGAGGGTGTTTGCATAAAGCTGTGAGATCCTGAGATTAGAAGTGCTAGACAGGTGCAATGTGTTTGTTGCAAAACCAGTTGTGGCAGAGACTAGGATAACCAGAATCGCGAGCAGCACCATAGGGCACACGCTCTGTCTTGGAGAGAACCTTCTGTCTTGCTACTAAACAAACCTCTAGCCATTTAGGAAAGTTTTGGGAAGTTTCTACTCTCTCTTCAAAATGTGTATGTGGCAAAGAGTACTTGTATGCCTTTGCTTGAGCCTCATTCCTTAACATTCCCTGCAAAAAAGTAATGAAATGACATGAGAAAAGGGGCTGATTCACTTAACCAGTAAATATTTGTCACAGTTGGCATTTGCAAAATGTCATGGTTTTGTCTCCGTGGCTTGCAACAGGAGCTGTCACAGAGGTGTGTGTGCACCTACGGCTGGTTCTTCGGTAGTGGTTCCTGGCAGGCAGCTTCTGCGGTAGCGTGATGCCTCTGCTCGGTCCCGTAATTGCAAAGCAGCCGGTACGGACAGCGGCGAATATATTTGTGCATACTGGGCAAATACGCACAAGTGCCCAAGCACCACCTGTGTTTGTTCTGCCTCCCTGTTCTGGCGTTCTCTGGAGCGACCTGACAAGCTGCGGGCTGAACTCGACAAACTACTGCTGTTTGCTACGGGGAATGACCTGCCAAAAAACCGCACAGGCTCCGTGCCGTGGGGGCCAGGGAAGCGGGACCTCCCCTCTCGCCCCCGGCTGCCTTGCCTCTTTATAAAGCAAAGCAAATTTCTACCTCAGTAAGAAATTAATTTTATAATAACCATAGCATAGCATTTTTAGCCTTATGTAAAGATGTCAAAGACGACAAAGATACGGACTATTTCTTAATTAAATATAGAATTTCTTTTGGTTTTTGTTTTTACTCTAAAAGCAAAGCAAAACATGTTTGTGCCAATAACTGTTATATCCCACCCCCCTTTCTCTATTTTTTTTTAATTGTATTTTTATATGCTTGGCAGAATTAATGATGAAAATCTTTCCAGCTGTGACTTTGCCAGAATCCCATTCTGAAGCTCCTACTAATTTGGATTAAAACTGGATGGATGAAAGCCTCAAACAGCAAATCCTGGCAGTAGATTTGCTGAGGCCCCACAGCATATACTTCTCCAACTGTTCTTATCTTCTGAGGCAAAAAAAAAAAAAAAAAAAAAAATAGAAAAAGAAAGAAAAAAAACCCCAAGCAAACCCAATTTTGTAATTACACAGTTGTTAGCACTCTCCCTGCCTTTCCCCTCCCTGGGCTGGGGCGAGCAGGGCACGGAGCACGGTGCCGGCGGCTCCCACCCGCCCGAGTAGCCTGCTGGGCTTCCCCTTGGTGGGACAGACCTCTGGCTTTTGCAGGGTGGTGGGGTTTTTTTTAAGCACGATCTCATGCTGGCTACTCTACGTGTTAACAGCCAGCGTGGATTTGAGAGAGGGTTGTCACGCTGGGAAGTGACTGTTCAAAATGGGTGTGCAAGCCTGTCGTTGCAGGGACACGAAGCCACCCAGCTTCCCGAGTCCCGGCTGCTAGGTGCTCACCTCGCCTGCTTAATTCTAGCAGCGTTGACGCCGTGTTTTCTTACTGTCCAGGCTTCCCGGAGCCAGCAGCTGCAAGCTCTTCTGCTGCCATAAACAATTAAATTAATTTCTTTAAATTGGACAATCCTCTGGCAAGCGGCCCGTGTTCCTTCCCTTCCTCGCTCTTGCCAGGAGAGGCTTCTGGAAGCTTGGGAGCTTACGAAGACCTTGCTCGGTGTGTTCCTCTCTCTTCGTGACCGCACTAAGAGCGAAGGCAATGCTCCGACCGCGGGCAGTGCCGTGGGACGCTAACACCTTCTTCCCGTGACCTCGCCAGGAGGTGCCGTCTCCACCGGCGCAGCCCCTCCACGCGTGAGGCTGCAGCTCACAGGGGCGTCGGAAAGCTGCTTGTGAGCACCTCGGCTTCGATGGAGCGCTTGCCGGCGGGGATGGCAGAAGCTCCTTGCTGCAGGTGCTCTGAGCGCCTTGCTGACCTGCCTGGAGCATCTCCTGCACGGAGAGGTGTCGTGGTTTTTAAGCCCAGCCGGCAACAAAGCACCACGCAGCCGTCGTCACTCCTATCCCCCGGTGGGATGAGGAGGAGAAAATATAACAAAAAGCTCGTGGGTCGAGACAAGGACAGGGAGGGATCGCTCCCCACTTGTGGTCACAGGCAAAACACAGAGTTAACCTGGGGGGAAAAAAAAAAATCAATTTCATTTATTACCAATCAAATCAAAACAAGGATACTGAGAAGTAAAAACCAAATCTTGAAACACCTTCCCCTCACCCCTCCCTCCTTCCCGGCTCAACTCCACTCCCGATTTTCTCCACCTCCTCCCTCCAGTGGCGCAGGGGGACGGGGAATGGGGGTTGCAGTCAGTTCCTCACACGCTGTCTCTGCCGCTCCTTCCTCCTCAGGGGGAGGACTCCTCACTCTGCCCCTGCTCCACCGTGGGGTCCCTCCCACGGGAGACAGTCCTCCATGAACTTCTCCAGCGCGAGTTCTTCCCACAGGCTGCAGTTCTTCACGAACTGCTCCAGCGTGGGTCCTTCCCACAGGCTGCAGTCCTTCAGGCACAGCCTGCTCCAGCGCGGGCTTTCCCATGGAGTCCTGGCCATCTTGGGGGGCATCTGCTCCCCCGCTCCCCTCCATGGCTGGGGGGGACAGCCTGCCGCCTCACCGCGGGCTGCGGGGGCATCCCCTCCTGCCCCGCTCCTCCTCCCCTCCTTCTTCACTGACCTCGGTATCTGCACAGGGGTTTCTCTCACATTCTAACGTCCTCCCCTGCTGAAGGTTTCTCCTCTTAAATCTGTTCTCCCAGAGGTGCTACCACCATCACTGACGGGCTTGGCCTTGGCCAGCGGCGGGTCCGACGTGGAGCCGGGGAAGCTTCGAGCAGTTTCTCACAGAAGTCAGCCCTGTAACCCACTTCCCCGCTACCAAAACCCCACCACACAAACCCAAACCAAGAGGGAATATGAACACTACCAGTTATATTTATGGCATATTCTGTTAATCATGATGAACAACAGCAAGAGCAGCTTTCCCAGGTGGACCGCTCACAATTTCTGGCAAACCTGAAGATGGTGAAGGAGGTGGCCACTGCTGAAGCGTTATGGGGGACGGTGTAGGCAGCAGCATCTCCAGCGGCACAGAAAGCCACGCAACCCCTCTGACCTCCCACAGGAGACCTTCCCCTCATTCCCCCTGGGCTGAGGGCTTTGTTTTTAAAGGGCGTGCTCCTCGTCACCATTAGCTGCTGGTGGTTTTCTCCGTTGGCTGTTCAGCAGGATGATTCAAGCAGATGCTTGACAGGCTGCCTCAACTGGCCTCCCAGCTGCCTCGAGGAACCGGGGGAATGCACAGGGACCGAGCTCTTCTTTCCTTCTCAGGATGCCCTGGGGTAGGGATGAGTGTAGACTCAAGGAGGCAGCAAGAGGAAAGTGAAACGTCTCAGCTGAAGTCCAGCCTGTCTTTCAGTCAGGCGAGGCAGCACTGGCGTGTATTTTCAGCCATCATCCTGCGTGTTTCTATACCAAGTGTGCGCAGTCTGTGAGCAAGAAGTATTTCTTCCCTGACGGCCACCTTTGCAAATGCTTTTTGAGTTCTGTAACAGCACGCGGGTTTTTTCTACTTAGCCTATTATGAGCAGAAAGAGTTATTCAGGATAATCTCCTTACAAGTTCTTTATAAAGCTATTGCCTTCAGATTGTGCCTTTGAAAACATCTGCCGCAATCTACCTGTTTGTAGTATTAGTGCAAAAACAAGGCATGAATTTGGACATGCTTCTTTTTAAAGATATATTGTCTAATCATCTTTTAATTATCAACAATCAGCAGGTCTTGAATCCCGCTTTTGAAATAATAAAAAAAAAATTTTAATGGGTTGCTTTGCTTTTCCATCGACTTGCGACTCTTAGGCTGACATGTCCGAATCTAAAAGTCCATAGCATAAGCCACAAGGAGCATTCATTTTTACATGAGCAATTCTCACTGTACTCAGTGGTGGTAATACGTGCCACTCAGAAAAGAGAATTTAGGTAAAAGGTAATACAGAAAGTTCTTTGTTGACATTAAGGCCTCTGTGATCCTTACACCCATAATGGATTGAAATGAACTCCCTGAAAAAGCTAAAGCTTTTAACAAAGTAACCAAGTAAATGATGAATATTATACAATTTTAGTTTAATGTGATAAAAGTTTTTAATTCATTCAACTCTACAAGAATAAGATATGGGAGATTTTTTGAATCCTTCTTCTGCTTTTTCATCTCACTAAGAATCATTTGTACTTTAGAAATGTATACCTAATTAACAAGAGCTATCCATTTAACTCACTTACTAATCAACGGGACAAAATAGTTTATTGTTTCTCATGATACTTCAGTCTCTCATGATTTATGGAAATCAGGCATGGTTTGGGAATGACATTTTCAAAATTTGCGTTGTTTAAACCATACAATACCCTGATATTTTAGAATTTCACATAGCAGGCTTTCAGGAACTGCTACAAGTTTGAGAAAGCCTTCTTTCCAGATACCCATTCTGCGTGGCATTGATTGTTTTAATCTCCTTTAATTTTTTTTTATTAACTGGGTTTCATATCAAGATTGGTACCACTGATCAAGTTGGCAGGCCAGTAGTTTGTCTTTTACCAAACTGGCAGAACATTCGCTTTATTCCAGATACGTTAAGTTTCTGCAACAGACTGACAATCAATATTTAGACTGAGGTTTGACTCACCCAACGTTTCATGTCAAGGTCTGTATCTAACACAGTCATGTTAGTCTCCTTCTAGTCCATGGAGAGGAATAAGTCCAGAGCACTTGTCAGTCTGCTCGTCTAGAGCTCTTGGATGTGCACGGCTCAGACTTGCTCATTTAAGAATTACTCTGGTTGGTAACGTCTGTTTTACTGAAACACTCTGTTTACAGTGAGGCCAGTTAATTCACCTTCATTTCATATAAGCTTATCAGCTGATGCTTCTATAATGCTGGGTAAGAATATTTATGAAATAGTTCTGCCTCTTCATTTTCATCTACTTTGTCCTTCCAAAAAGGAAGCAATTTGGTTTTGAAATACAGCAAAAAACAAGAATTCAACAAACACATGGGAGAGCAAACACCCAGACATCAAAATCTCTTCTTTCTTAGTGTCTTTTGGCAGTTACAGAATTTATTTCCCTTTGTCCTTTTGGCCGCCTTATCAGTTTTCTGGCTTATGATTTCTATGAGTTGCTGCCTGTTTCTCCTTTTTTCATGAGTTCTCTAAATATTTGTACGGCTAATTTTACTTCCCCTTTCACTAGATTGTTACTTTATATGTATGATACTTTGGGGAGCTGATGGGTGAGATACAAATCCTGCTTGGGAGTGCCGGATTACATTTCATGAGAGGTTTTGCAGATGAGTTATTGCTCTGCAGCGAGTCCTCAGCCTGCGGTTTCACAAGCAGGGAAGCTAATGTGACAGTGCAGTGCTGCTGAAAGGAGCGGGGATTTGTGCCTTTTCCCTATTCCCTGGTCCTAGCTCTTCTCCTGCTGGGCTCAGCAGAGTTGCCCGCTCTTGCACTGACTCTGGTTCTTACTGGAGCCTTTCTTGTGCCAGTTCGATTTACTAAGCCAGCAGAAAACTATTCTTTTTGCTGGAAAAAAGATTACTGCAAGGGAGTGAATTGCCTTCCATTGGAGGTGAGCTGTTGGATCAGCTCGCTGTGGTCGTGAAACTGTGGTCTCTGTCACATTGCTCCTAGACCTCAGGCTGACTGCAGAGACTGTGCAGCTCCTCGCTGAATCACCCAAGAACCTCCTGGCGGAAAGAAAGCAGCCGATGGTCTTTTGTGTAAGGGTGGGCTTTGTTAAAATTGTGGAAGGTTAGAAGAAGAAAAGTCATTAGCTGCCTTTCTCAGCACAGATTGGCCACATCTTTGAGAAAAGGAAAGATAAACTCAAGTGAGAAGGGTTGCCTTTGGGGGTTATTTACTCACTTGCAACTTACCCTTTACTGTGTTTTTCTTTTAAATGAAAAGCTATGTTGCGGCTGCTGAAAGCTTTCTTTTCTTGTTGTGATCCAGGGACAGGGTGTGCCAAGGTTAACCCAGAGGAACCACGAGGATCAGTAGTGGAGCTGCAGCTGGGCTTTTGGTCCATGGGATTTAGCACCTCGGAGAGGCGTGAAGAGATTTGCAGCCCTGGGGCACTTGCAGCCTCTCTTCTGGAGGGTTTTAAGGTGTAGAAAAATCCAGCCACAGCGTGTGTCACAGCAGCAAAAATCTCCTTTTTTTCTGTGTGATTGTGAATCTTTAGGTATTCAGTGCTCTCTTTTCTAATACCTCCTATTACTTCTGTTTTCCTTTCACAAATTCTCTTCCCAAGCTGATTTGATTCATAATAGTTTCCAACCCTGTGAAACTGTCCCTTTTGGAGCATAATGTGTTTGGTCACATAAAGATTTGGTCTTTGTCCTATTTGGATTTGCATCTCAGTGGCTACTGATTTTTACTGAGCAGTCAGTTCTTTGCTCTCAGTCTTTCAACTGAGGGGTGACCTGGGATTCCTTTAGTTTGGATGCTGCAACTTTTTGACCCAGGCGTTTCAAAGAGCATGCCTGGGTAGCTGGTGTGAGGATGTGCTGGGTTTTTTTTCTCTCTGAGTGCAGTTTGGTGAGACGGTCCTTGTCTGTGCGGGTATGGTCTGAGTAGCAGGACATAAACCAGACTCAATGTGTGAAATCACTGACTAGTTAATCCCACCCTGAATAGTACGGGGGAGCAGCAGTGTTGTGTAGCAGGTTAAGTCAGTTACCCAGCCAACAGCAGCATGCAGAGGAGTTTGGGGAGGTGTTTGGGATGAGATGCTGTGTGTGTCCTCGTGGGGGTACTTGTACCTTATATGCTGAGATGATGAAGCGGTACAAGAGAGACAGAGCACCAGTTGTGACTGCCATGGGTACCCCCAATTTTCTGTCCTGCCTGAAGCCTGAAGGGGTTTTCTGTGTGTGAAATGCAAGTAGGCATTCATCTCTGAGGCTGAGAACATCTTCCCATGTGGAACATCTGCCGTTGGGAATGCAGGGTGAAGATTCGTTTTATATAGTGCTGTGGCCATTCTTTCTACAGATGATATGGGAACCTAGGACTCCTTATCCTATCCTGCAAAGCTTCCAGCCACAGAAATTGCGTAATTATTTTATGTATTTATATAAAACATCAGCTCTGGGGCCCCCAGCATAAGGAAGACATGGACCTGCTTGAGCGGGTCCAGAGGAGGGTCACGAAGATGATGAGGTGTCTGGAGCGCATCTCCTATGAGGACAGGCTGAGAGAGTTGGGGTTGGAGAACCTGGAAGCCTGGAGAAGAGAAGGCACCGGGGAGACCTTATGGCAGCCTTTCAGTACTTGAAAGGGGGCTTACAAGAAAGCTGGAGAGGGGATCTTTTATCAGGGAGTGTAGTGATAGCATGAGGGGTAATGGTTTTAAACTCAAAGAGGATAGATTTAGATTAGACATAAGGAAGAAGCTCTTCACTCTGAGGGTGGTGAGGCACTGGAACAGGTTGCCCAGAGAAGTTGTGGATGCCCCATCATTGGAAGTGTTCAAGGCCAGGCTGGATGGGGCTTTGAGCAACTTGGTCTAGTGGAAGGTGTCCCTGCCCATGGCAGGGGGGTTGGAACTAGGTGATCTCTAAGGCCCCTTCCAACCCAAACCATTCTATGATTCTATGATTTGAGTGTCTTGCATTCTTGAATGCATTTGTCCTCACAAGATCCTTATGAAATAGATATTATTCCCATCTTAGAAATGTGACTTGCCCAAGGTCATACATGACATCATAGTGGAGCAGAAAAATGAACATCTCCCAAGTCTCAGGCTAGCTCCCAAACCACGCCACCATATTTTCCTCCAGGATTGATCACAACCAACTCACAATGGTGTACATTCACTGGGATTTTTTTCTGTGCTAGGAGATCAGGGAAGCAAAATGTTCTGGATCTGTAAATCTAAATCTGGATCTATCAGTGAAACCAGTAATTTTGTAGGGTTCTGTTGTAGCATTTAATATTTTAGTGCTTGTGGGCACTACCTTCATTTGCTTTCTAACTGGAAACAACCAGAGATGGATAGGAGTGTACTGAAAATACATGAAAGAAAGACTGATTTTAAAATCAGTGGGGAAATTCGTGGTGAACTATAAAGTAATTGTCCACAATATACTGCACGTTCTCTTGAACAAAATACAGGTTATGTAAATGGCTTGGTACCGTGAGCAACAATGCAAGCAGATTTGTCAATGATTGTTAGATTTTTCTGGACAATTAGTATGATCTTAAAGTAAAACTTCAAAGGTTGTAATCTGCACAACTGGTTTCATTCACTCCGACTTATCATTTGTAAGGAAGGTACCCTTTATTTTATATCAAACTACAACAAACAGATCAAGACCTAGGAAACTAAGAGAAATAATCCTTTATTGTAGTGGTTATCTTCAAAGCTTGTCTGAAAGTTTTTTTCCACTAAAGACCTAACTCTGTTAGGTTTCCAAAGAAAAAACTGAATGTTTGTGATTGCTGTCAAGAAAGACTAATTTATCTGTGGAGCATTGCTAGTCTCTGAGCACCGATGGTGCTGGGACTAAAATGTACTCATAGAATTTCATTAAAACTGGTTAAGTAATTGGTGCTTATCACTCCACATCTAAAATAAGTGCCTGCCTTATTTAACTCAGTGTTGTGCTGAGACACTCGGTATGAGAGACAGAAGAATAACATTTAATTTTTAAGAAAGCTTTATCTTATTAATGGCAGACCTTCACAGGAGTCATACGAGAATGGAGATGTCATTTAAAACTTACTGTTCTTCCATGTCACCTTCAGGCACGTTTTGCCAGATCTGAAATCTAGAGCAGTGTTGACACTATTCTCTCACTCCAGAGAGAATAGACCATTCAGATCCTCGTCCGTCACTCAGCAGAGCTGTGACAAGGTGAAGAGAAAAACATCACAACATTTCAGAGAGTCTGTCTTAGCCTTCTTCACAGGATGCAACACATCAGCGCGAAGACAGAGGACAGGGTGGTGAGGTACCTCCAGCGCATGCCTAGAAGATTATTTTCAGTTTTCTGTTTGTTCTTCTAGAAATGAATTCCCACTCTACGATGATGGATATTTTCAGTCTTAAAGGTAGGAGGCTAAACTATCAGATTACTGGCTACCAGATATGGACAACTGATCGTGTTGGCTGTTCCAGCAGCCTGTGTTTTTATGTCTGTGCTTAACTCTACCTTTCTAGCCTTCACTGATGGATACTGGACTGCTATTCGTAGATGAAATTAGAATAATAGATGCTAGAGATGGAAAAATACCTAATGGTCCATTCCCCTATAGCTGCCAAATAGACTTTATTAAAAAAAGTGCAGGCAAATATCTTCCATGGCAATATTTTACCATGAAATATTACATCCTCTTTATAGTCTGGGCAGAGAGCAGGAAATCTAACCGCTTCTTGGCTTAAGGTTTTGCCGTCTGTAAGCTTGGTACCCAAAGACTCTATTTTGGTACCAGTTGCCTTTTGCTTTGTAGATTTGGAGCACCTGGAAAGTTGGATAGGGCAGTCTTTAAAGCGTCCAACTAATCTGTTGTGTTAATACCTAAGTTCTGAAAAAGGGGGTAAAGAATATCCGTTGAATTGCAAACATTAAGCACCCAGTCCCACAGGTGGTTTTATTTATAACTGAAAGCACAAGTGCTGTAACTTTGCAGTAGTCCCTGCCATAACTGTAGGATGCCTTTGTAGCTACAATGGCAGAATGTACTTCACTTTGACGGACTGTCAAAAATATAGCTGTTCTGAGTGGGACAAAAGGGGTGCCTGTCTTTGAAATTATCCCTATCTGCTGGCTGTCCTATCAGATATATAACTGCACTGTTGCTTCTGAGTTTCCTCAGATCTGATCTCAATATGTGATTTTGTAAACCAGGGTTTTCAGCATTCAAAGGCTTTGGGGGGTGGGGGGGGAATGTTTTTGTAAATCTGGACTCTGTAGAAGTAACTAAAATGCCTCATTTAGGTTATTGAACCTGTAATGGAAAAAAAGCCCTGCAGACACTGTAATGGTTTAATTGGTATTCAATTGCTTGTACTTTTTTAGGCTTTTAAAGAAAAATATCAAAGAATGAACTATAAAACCAGATGTATATCTCCAGAGACTTAAATTGTCCAGTTTCCAGTGACATGCTTTAATTCTCCTCCCACTTAGTAATTTTACATTGGCGCACGTCCTGTGGATAAGAAAGGGCAACTGACCCCTCCAAAATTATTGTTCTTACATTGAGCTGGAAATGATGGGATCTCACGAAATCTGTAATCTCATTAATTATAACTGTGTATGCATTAATGTCTTGGAGGTGATCCAGAGGAAGGCTTCAGTCTATGCAGTTTTGCACATGCTTAGGTGCTTAGCCAGCTTTAGAAATTATTACAGGTAAGGAATTACTGATGACCAAGCTTTTTCACTCCTTTCCCTGTTCCTCTCCCTTCCCCACATCGTTACTAGGATTTCAGTTAGTTCAGGTGCTCCCTGTTACATAAATGTCTGCCTGAAAAAAAAACACCCTCAACAAAACCCACTCCCCCCCAAAACCCCACCAAAGGCTGGGTTTGTGTTCTGAAGGTCCCAAGTCTTTGTTTCAGCTGGTCCTTGTGAGAAAGGGGGTCCTGGTGTGGCCGGCTTTGAGGTGACCACCAGTAGCCAGCCACGGGTCCCCTCTTAGCACTAGATGGGCAGCTAGAGGGGAAAGGGATCTGTGCCCGGGTGTCACAGGTCAAGACAGATATTCCTTCTCTCCACCATGGTAGGAAACCAGCACTGGTGTGTTGAGCTGCTTTATTTTGTGCCTTGATAGCTTTTCTGTTGAAGCAGGACATTGTGCCCTGAGGTGCAGGGCTTGGAAGGACCAAAACGTGCCATGTTCTTGGCTCCAAACGTGTCTGCTTCGTGCCAGTAGAACCACCCACCCCTTTGCGGGTGGTAGAGCAGCCGATCTCTTGGGCTGGGTGCTGATGACCTGAGTTCTCCTGGTGACAGCAGTTCTTCTGGGAAGGTATTGTGGTAAGTCAGTCAGGTAAATGGTTGGGACCTCTACTTATCATGTGCAACAGAGCAATAAGGTGGGGTAGGGATTTAAACCCAAAGGAAATAGCCTCTGTCTATATGAGTTGGAAGAGAGTTTGAAATCCTAAGGTCTCATCTTGTTCTGGTTTCTTTGTGGGTTCACCTTCCTCTTTCCTCCTCGTTATTTATGAGAGAATGAACTTTACCAAGACCTTTCATTTTTCTGACTCCTGTCCCAGAAGCAGAAACTCAGGATGAGGTAGGATCTACGCCAGCCTTGGTTTCTTTTCTATTCTCCATCAGTTGTCATCTGAGTATTAACTACATCGATATACATACAATAACATATATATTGGAGAAACAGATACAAAGTATGGTTTCTACTAAAAATGATCACTTTATTTATTATGGAAACCACGATCTTGCCTGTTATCATTGGTTTAAAATATAACTAATTGTTTGGACCGACCAGCAGTTTAGTTGGATGGTTGGCTAAATAGTGTAAGTTGTTCAAGAGTGAAGTAGTTGATTTTGATGATAAAATATGCTCAAATATTATTACAGTTGTGTGTTTGCCTGAAAATTGAGGGGAAAGGTTGTGGGTTTTTTTTTTCTTTTTTTGGCTGAATTCTTGGTTTTCTTGGCCAAAGAAATTGTTCTGTGTCAATCTGATTTGCAAAGAAATTGTTCATTGGAGACCCATAACTGTTTATTAGAGCTGTTGGGGGAATGCTGAGATTGGGGATCTTTTGTTAGAGATGGAGGACAGAAATTGCTTTTGTTAAAGAGTCTAAGGAATAGAATGAACCTAAACTTATTATTAATTCTACTTGCAAGAGAAGAAATTGCAAAACTGCAAAATAAGGAGTCGCTCATATACTTCCATCTCCATTTCTATTGCAGCTAAGGTCTTGGGAGAGGTTGATCTGTCTGTTTTAAGGTTATATTTTTCCCTTCTTAATCTGGCTTTGAAAGTCATGTGGTAGGGAGCAGGGGGATTTGTAACGTCTTTGAATATTTTGAATAAGGGTAGTATTTCTCAACCTTTCTTAATTGAAGAATGATGTAGTCTTATAAATGTCTATGAACCTTTCTGTATCCTACTCTTTGTTGGATAAAAGGGTCAGTAATAAGTAAGAAAATCTTTGTCAATTGAGGTAATCACTTTGCAAAATCCTAGCTTAACCTTGTAATCAAACAATTTGATTAGAAGTGTTGATAATAAAAATGTCTTTACACCTGCCAATATGTCCTGCCAACCCATAAAAACTGATGGCTGAGTGACTGGCTTCTGCTGTTTTCTCCAGCAGGCAGTGACGCTTCCCAGCAAACCCTCTTGGAAGCCATGGGTATGTTTGAAGCAAGGTGTCGTCATTTTACCAGCCACCTCCTGATGTCGTAGAAACCCCGGTGCTCTATGGACCTCGAGCTGAGTAGCAGAGATGAGAAAGAGCAGAGCTGTGGCCCATCACAAGCACTTCTCCTTCTTTTCTCTCTCCTATAAAATTTCTGCTTTTGAGCTTCAGCTGGACAACGTGGAGATGCATTAGAGTTGCTTCTTTACCAGGAATTGGGAAGCAAATCCAGTGTTTCCCAAAGGAAGGAAGGAGAGCAGTTTTAGAGCAGGAGAACAGTCTCTTTTCCTGTATTTTGCCTGGTGGGGTGATGGGCCTGAGCCTGGGGATGAGGATGGAGAATCCTCCCATGGCTACATCTTGAAGGAGCGAGAGCGTTGAGAAGCACTTCGCATGCTGTTGTCCTTAGGCCGTGGCTAGCCTAAAGGGGCTGGCTGCAGGTTGTGCACGAAGTGGTAACAAATCAGCAGAAATGGAAGCAACGCAGTTAACTTCTTCTACAAACCAAAGATTTTCAGGCTGATTATAGTAGAAATCCAAGGCGTTTTTTCAGCTAATTGCAGCACTACCATTGGCATACCCGCTAGTATAAACTCTGGGAAATCAGAGTTTATAGAGCTGTATTCACAGGTGATGTGTCCATTATACCATCTTCCACAGACACAGGTTTTATCCAGCCTTCAGCTGCCTCGGATGAGATGAGCTACTTTCTGTGACTCTTCCAGTTGTAAAACAAAGTCTAGCTTGTTGTCTCTAATGTGCCGTAGACCTAGAAGTAAAATTGGAGTTTTGAATGTGCATTTCTACCTACGTCCTGAACATGAGGAGATCCAAGTCCTGCAAAGGAAGTTTACTGCTGGCTAAGTGACTGAGTGGGGTTAAAAAGGAGGCATTACAGTAACCTACTATTTGGAGTCTGGCATTCTGAGTATACTCATCATTTCTTAATCTGTCCCTGGGTCTGGTTATAATTTGCATCTTGAGCAATCGTATTGCATTCGGCGTTTGCATTTGTGTTTTCTTTTTCTGTTGTTAAACCTGTTTTCATCTTACACATTTTTCATTCTTCTGCAGCCTGTAGCCAGTGATAGATGACAAGGTTCAAATGCAGAAGGTCAATTAGATCATCCAGTGTCCATCTCTGCCAGCACAGGATTATTGCTTTCATGGTCTATTTGCTATTGTTTTGTCCAGCCGATTGCTAAATAGGTCCTGTTTATTTCACAAAGTTTTGCCACCAGTAATACCCCACATAACCCTAATTATAACAAGGGGGTAGTCTGGGGTATTGTTGAGAGGTGGAAGATGGTCTCGTATGGTCAGAAAAATGATCTGGTTTTTGACTCTTCTTACTCAGATCAGATTTGGTACATTTTTCTGAAGCACATTTCATTAACTGGTCAAATCAAACATCTACACCAACAGCACTGTTTGAGTCCTGCTTATCTCAATTCTTCCAGTCTAGAATATTCTCTTAGCAGAAAACAAGATGGCTATTGTCATGCGTCGTCATTAACTCAAAGGTTCTTTTGCTTATTGAGAGCATGTTTGCTTGGATGTTTACAGTCATTCTGGGCAAAGAGGTTTGCAGTTTTCTTTTCCGTGATTTCAAATTGCAGTGGTTTATCTAGCAGGGGAGCCTGTCTTAAGGAGCTAGATAAGACACTACTGAAAATTACTTGCCTGCAGAAGGAAGTAAGAGTTTCACTGGCAGCCACAGAGACAGAAATCCACTGAATCTGAGACTCGGAGTGATACTGCATTGCAAACGTCATTATGAAAATGATTTAGTGCACATTTATGTTAAATTTCAAAAAATCCATAATACCAGTCTAAAGCGTATATAATTCATGCCAATTTCAAAATTATTCTCTAAGTTTAGACTTTCAAGATTATTCTAAATTTCACAATAAGAAGTATACTTTTAATTATTTTAAAGGAGGTTTCTTCGGTGCCTTAAGGTGTGCATACCAAGCAAAATCAGTGGAGAGGTTGCCTGCAAGCAATATACAGCTGTCCATATTATAATATTACATAAATAGATTCTGCTCATGGAGAAGCATTTTACTGTTAGCTAGATAAAATCACATAAATATTCTTCGGGATAGTTGGGTTTTGGATGCAGCTCTCTATTACTCTTGTACACTTAATAAGGGAGCATAAGGAGAAGGTAAATTTCTGGCAGAATTCAACAGATATTGCATCCAATATAAAAGAAATACACAGCTGTGCTTCTCTTCCTCAGGGAGAGCAGGGCCTCCGTTCACAGGTAGCAAGCACAAGGGAAGATATCAAGAGTCTGTCTATTGGTTTTCCACGCCTAATACAGGGGTGAGAAAATGCTGACAAAGAGCTGGCTGTGAAACTCTTCCCCATTAAGCTTTTACGAAGTTTATCTGCATCTTCATGTTACCGTGAGTAACACAGGCAGCTGTGGGATTGTTGTGTTAGTATCAGATGGGTAGCTTTCTCAGGGCACCTAAATCCTGATTTTTAGGCACAGCTGAAAGGCCGTGCTGTCCACCTAAACCTCTGGCTGTTGTGACATTTACCGCAGCTTCAGTCTTGGCGTGGCCTGTCTTTTCAGAGCCTCGCTCACCTCCAAGTTCTTGCCGAGCAACTTCTCCAATGGAGCATGTCTCCCCCCACCGCAGCTGTAGCTCGGCTTTCACACTTATCCTCAGACTGGGTCTTGCTGTTGCAAGCAGCCATAAATTAGGCTTTTTGGGATGTATTGGACAGACGTTACCCAGCAGACAGAAGGCTGACCGGGGAAGTGGGGTATTTTTGCAAACTCGCACTCTCTAGCTGATTTGGAACAAAAATTTGAATGCCGTCCTCTGACACCCTCTGTCAGCATTCAGCTGGTGTTTTAAGGTGAGCCTTTCTCAGTTTCTGCTGCTGAAGCTGTTTCACTTTGCATAGTCGCTGGGCGAGGGAGAGGGTGCAGGCGAACCCGGTTTGATGTGGATGCTCGCCTGTGATGGGCAGCAGTCAGGACCAAATCCTTGCTGCAGATCAGGCAGCATGGAGGTTTGAAGCAGGTTTGCCGCCTTTGTGGAGAGTAATCTAGCTACCGAGACGCCGCATGCAATGGGAGGCGACGAAAAGAGCAGAGTATCTTTTTGTGACAAAGAGTTAACTGGGCTTGAACACCTACCTTCAGGAAGAGATTCAAGACTGAGCAGAGAGAGAGATTTTTGCTGTCTCTGACTGTGGTCCTGTTCTGTTCTTCTGTGGTTTCTCCAGGCCAGTGTAAATAACTTCGTGCTCAGTGTGCTGGTTTCTAGGAATACTATTCTAAGGCACCTAATTCTCCCCGGGAATTGTATCTTGACTGTCTAATTCCTGACTGAGGAGTCTGCTAGGCAACAGGAAATCTGCAAATTAAAACATTGCAACATCTGAGTCCCTGGCTGTACCCCAGCTTTGCTGGAGGACCAGTTTTCATCTGTTTGCCTATGAAAAATATACTCAGATGTATATCGTTTCTCTTGCATCATTTAAATGATTCCTCATGTTTCCCACCGGCTATTATTTTTATTACCCACATGCAGTCACTTTGCTGCTCATTTTGTTCATTGTAATGCAGCCAGTAGCACTCTTGTTTCTTGATCCTCCAAAATGTGTGGTTTAAGGTCCCACATTAGCAAAAGTTGGTTAAAGTTAAGTGGGCTTAGCCCTCCAGCTTCTGCTATTTTGTGGTAGGAGCTGGACCAGCTTATTTACCCATTGCAGAGTTGGACTGTCCATCCTGATTCACTGGGCTGGATGGCTTCTCCTCTTCCCCAGCCCCAGCCTGTTGTCCTTCCTTATGAAGAGGTTGGAAGGGACTGTGCTCTGAGTCACTTGCTGACAGCAATCAGTATGACACTAGTCATCTTCACTTCTTCTCCCATTTACTGACCGCTTCAGGGTCCTCTCTTTATTAATCCAAGTATTTTCTCTTCCTTCCCCCACAGCATGAGCCCACAGCTCACTAACAGCAATGCTAACCTGGTGTCAGGAGGGAGCTTTGCTGCTATCAGCGTCCTCTTTGAGAAGACAGAGTAATCCGTGGTCCCATGGCTGAAACACTCAGAAGTATGTAGGAGGAAGCGTCAAGTATTGCAGTGCATGCACGGGTGTTCAGAGAGCCCATAGATTATTTTTGGAAATCAAGGGTAAATGGAGTTGACATTTTTTCTCCACTCAAGAACAAATCTGAATGTTCAAGCAAGTTTGTGGGCATTGATGCATTGGAAGATCCTGAAGCTCTTGGAGACTCCCAGATTTAATTGCCAGCTAGACTGCGTCTACTCCCTTCCAGGCCTTTTTTGGGAGAGCGGTTTTTCTTTTTTTTGCCTAGAAGGAGAGGAAGGTGTCTTGCCTGTGAGTGACGCTCAAAGGCAACCTTCGGAAAGAGGCATAAACCAACAAAAATAAATTGCAATATTTATTCCTAGGGATATTTTTCAGTGTGGCCAGAAGTGTGTGTGCCCTATCCTATTACTTGATTTCTCTGTCCTTCTATAATAGTATGATGCTCAGCACTAAATCAGCTTTTCCTTCAGATGACATGCCTGCAGAAATATGAGAGCGAATCACTGATGCTCTCTCTAGATTTCTGATGTTGACACCATAACACACATTGCTCTGGGGACCTTTCGTCCACCTTCTACACCTGCATTTTAAAAACCAATTAAAATCTTACCGGAAAAACAGTGTTGATATTTATGATTGTTTCGTAATAGACTATTGAAACCCTGGACTGGGGAGCAGAGCACCTCTGCCTGAAGGTGTTCAGTCATCCACTGCACAGAGACTCGGTGTTCAAAGACTGCCTGGCTCACTGCTTACCTCTGACGGTTCAGTAAGACAGACCCCAAAGGACGGAGAAGGGATTTAGGCACGTCCAGCTCTACCTGCTTACCCAGTCTGTGGGACACCCAGTTTGAAACCCCTCCCTTGCCAGGGGGAACCAGGGCTGTTTAACCCACCTTCTAGGAGAAAAGGCTTAGAAAGCTTTGAGGTGGGGGACGTCAGTCTTCCCACTGAAGCTGTCATCTTTGGGTTCAAGGATTTAGTTATGACATTCAGAGGGAGCACTGGAAGAGGCAGGGCTGTCTCACCAGGCTGCAAGACCTCTCTGGAGACCATGCAGATCTGGATGCCACTCTCCCACTGCACCAAATCTTTCAGACGGAGGCAGGAACCCGCTTCTCACCCTCCCAGATGACTGTCACAGATACTTCTTTAGTTCATATAAAGCAAAAGAGCTTGTATGCGAGGCAATGCCCTGCAGAATGGAGTGAAGACCCTGTTTCAGAGAGGTAGGACGTGGGAAGGGGAGGAGAAATTGAACTGAGAGGCTCAACATCTTGCAAGAGGAAGGTGAATCCTACCTGTTTATGCTAAAAAAATGTAT
>JANHGO010005396.1:0-23159 GCA_024606505.1 Aquila spilogaster
CCGGGCGCGGGCCAGGGGCGGCGGGGACGGGAGCGCGGCCGCCCGAGAGGGGTTGAGAGGCTCGGCGGGGCCGGGCCCGGTGCGGCCGTGGGCTCCGGGCCCCTTAGCGCTGTGGGATCGGATCCCCTCGGCCTTACGGGGTGAGATCTCCTCGGCCCTATCGGGTGCGATCCCCACGGCTCTGTGGCATCTGGTTTCCGTATCCTTGGAGGTGCGGTCCCCCTAGGACCCGTGGGGCGCCGTCCCCTCAGTGCCACGGCCTGCGGCCTCCCTGAGCCGCGCGGGTCCCCGTCAGTGGGACGTGGGGGACCCGGGTGACGCCGGCGCACGTCAGAGCGTGGCGGCACCGGGAGGATGGAGGCTGAGAGCGGGCGGCGACGGCGCTGCGCCGGAGCTGTGGGCACGTCGCGATGGGGCAGGGCCGTGGGAGCCTGGCCCCGCCGGCGCGGTGACACTTGGGTGGGTGCGCGGCTGCGGCGGGACGTGGGCTGCTGCCCGGGGCTCTTGCTGCGCGACGTGTGCGTGTGGCCGTCTCTCCACGCTGCTGCTGCGTGTCTGCTGCAGGCCCTGCTCCCATCCGGCTTTCTCGTTTATTCTGTCCTGTGTGACAGCCTCATCAAGGAAGGCCTCGGGGCCTCCCGCTATCAGTGTGTGAGGTGCGGTGGGAAGAGCTGGGGGCCGCTGGGGAGCAGGGCCCTGCCCGTTAGCAGCTCGTGGGGCTCGTGTTGGGAGCCGTTGGTTTGTTTCCTGCAGCGGTTGGTTGGGCGTTGGAACAGCTGCAGCTCCGCGAAGAGGTGAGAGTTTGGAAAGAGAACGCAAGCAGCTCTGGGTGGTGGCGGGTGAGAGATAAATGCTAGTTTTAAAATACTGATAAGAAAGCCGCTCCTGTGCAGAGAGATCACCTTGAGTTTTCCAGGTTCCTGCATGTACAGTAGAACTAAATTTTGCTCTGGAGTCTTAAAACTATGTTGCGACCTGTGTAGCAACCGTGATTCCCAAAGCACTTGTCGCTGTCTTTTTGGCTGCCATGTGTCAGCCCAGAGACAACCTGTCTCTGTGTGTGTCACTGGCCTCTAGGGAGAGCTTTGACATGTACAAACGTAACAAATCAAAGTGCCCAGGTAACTTTCAGACGGGTATCTGTGAATACCACCTGACTGCTCAAGCCAGCAGGACCTGTGGAAGCAGCAACCTCCCTGTAACACCTCCTGTATGCCTGTGCTCCCTGTGTCATTGCTTCCCTAACTGCTCCTCAAGCTGCAGCAGGTGCTGCTTTCAGTTACAGGACTCACACCTGGCATGATGAAACCAGCTGTGTGCGGTAGAGCTGAAGCCAAAGGAGCTCAGACCCTGAGCCCTGAGGATTTTTGGAGCATCAGAGTCCTGTGAGGAGAGCTCCCATGTTACTGGCAGTGTTGTCTGAAGGATTAGGCATTGTTGGAGGCATTTTGCACCCAGAAAAGCAGCACATAAGTGTTGGCACGGACTGGTGTCCTGTGTTGCAGGCTGGAAGCTGTTGCAGGGTCATTCAGCTCAGTAATTGAAGTTTCTTTCCCCCACCAGATGGCTGGGGGAAATGCAGGACAGAGAAAAACATGAAACCTTGGGTTCTTGTGCTGCTTTCATCTCAAGTATGTTATATGGTTTTGACAAATCAGGTTGCTCGAAGTTTGATTTTGGTTGTTAAAGATAATACCCATCCTAAGGAACTCCCAGGTGTAACCAGTTTTTCTGTGCTGCATGTAGTTCATTACAATGTAGGTCAATAATCAAATACCCAAAAAGCATCTCTTCTGACAGCGGGCTTTACTTGTGTCAGTGTGTGTGGTCAGAAAGCAGTAGGAATGCAGAGCACCTTGCAGCTGGGAAGCAGCGAGTACCAGTGTGCGTTGCGTGTGCTGCTTGCTCTCGAGCTATCTGTAGAGGATGCCAGGAAGTAGGTCTGCAGGACACAGCTCTGGCCGCTGTGGTTTGAGGCACATTTTTAAGTTGCTGGTATCTCTTTCTGCCCAGCGCAGCCTACACTGCCATTTCCTCGAGCTAAAAAGAGCACTGCATCATGGAGCCATAGAGGTTTCCTTGCTGGCCCATCAGTGGCTTAGCTCAGCTTTGCCTGCGCTTTATGCCATTAAATGTCACTTGCAAGTTTAATGCTGAGAGTGCTGAGATTTGTTCTAGTGGAATTTAAAGCCTTGTGCTTGGATTTGTTAAAATGGCAGGTTGAGACACTGAATTGCTTCAGTGGGAGAGTATTGAAACATTTGCAAACTGGCGTTTGGGCAGGTTGGAGGGAGCTCTGAGCAGACAGCTCAGGTTTCGAGGGGCTGTGTCCTCACTCAACCTTGTTTGTTAATCGTGATGCGGTGACAGCTGGCAAGATCCAGCACGATGGAAGTCCTTGTGCTCAGCGTCTTTGCAGGGTCGTTGCTGACCCTGACTTAACCTTATATACTTCTGTGAAAATGGCGCAGAATGTAGTGCCTTTCTGTCATTCCAGGTTAAATTCACCACTCCTTCCGCTGTTATTTTAGGTGCTGATGCAGTAGGGTCAGCACCAGGGCTGGTGGGCTTTAAACTCTGTTGCGCCTTCTTCAGACGTCTGATGTATGGTTTTATTTAATGCATGAACACCTTTTGTCTGAGTGCTACATGCAGAGTGTTTCTGCAGAGGACACTGCACAGAATTTAACATTTTTTTTTTATTCTTAACCTTAGCAAAACAACTAAGGATTAAATGGAGAAACAGCTTGCATTGCCTACAGGAAGCCCTACCCCTGCACCTTTCCTAAGGCAGAATGTCAAAGTTGGTTGGAAAGGAGTCACAACAGCAGTGTTTACTGGCTTCTTCTAGCAGCATAAACCCATGCCTCCCTAGATAGAACAGTGCTTTTCAGAAGTTTTGCCTTGGACTGATTCCATACAATCTCTTGCTTCCACACTTTGACCTCCTGCCACAAAGCTGGCATTTCCTGTGCTCTGCTGGCATGAGCTCTCCTGCCGCTGTCAAGTGAAAATGTACCATGCATTGACAAGCTGTGCTCAGCAGCTGAGCAACATGCCAGGCTGCTAAAGGTCTGCTTGTGTGCATGGGACAAGGTGTTGTGTGCTAGGAGGCTTGGGTAGCTGCACGAGGCTGGCCCTGGGTCTGCGTGCAGGTAGGACAGTGCTGTCCAAGCTGAGCTTGAGTTCCTTGAAATCACACGGGATGCTGAATTTGGATGGTTGGAGTTGGGGTGCTGAGCAAAGGTAATATGGGGATAGCTGTGTGCCAGGGAGGAGGGAATATGAAGAAACTACAGCAGAGCAAGGATGGGGAGGAAGGAATGGATGCGAGCATGGGGAGGCCCTTGTGAAACGCCATGGCAGAATGTGGTGGTCTGTGACCTGCAGTGCCTGGGGGATGCCAGGGTGGGTGTTTGGTCAAAATGTGGTTATACAGAGACCCAGCCACGCTGGGAGAGATTTTCATTTGCCATAAGCAATATGTAGTAATAGCTTAGGGTTTCTTATCTACTTGCTTTGAAACAGCACAAAAGCTATATTTCGCAGTGATGAGCAATTATCTGCAAATTAAAATAAGACTTGTCAGATATTGCCTTTGTTTTCATGCATGTATAATCTCCTATTTCAGTTTTTCTCCCTTTCGAAATGTAAATAGATTGTTTATCAAAGGAGACTTTAGAAAGAGTCCAAAGCACATTTATCAGATGTGGATTATTTGCATTCTGATACTTCGTTCAGCATTTGTTGGGGAACACTTGCAAGAAGATGTGTGTCTGCACTGAGAAAGCAGAGATCCGTACATGCTGATGTCTGCAGGCGTATGTAGTGCTGCTGGGAGGGAATGCTGGTGGTGGCTGGCGTTTCCATGTGGGGCTTTGGAGGACTCCGAGGCTGAGAGTCTTGCTGTAATAACCAGGAGTGCTCCATTCATCCTTGCACACTGCGTTGCCTGGCATCACTGTAGCTGACTGCAGGGAACTTCCTTTGCTGTTCCGTTGAGTGCCTGCCAGTCTTTAAAACCCCTGTGTGTTTCTTCCCATTAGACCCAAGCTAATATCACAAAGCACTCAGCATGTTAAGTGCGGGCTGTTTGCATTAACTTTGTAATCCCTCATGCGCTGTAATTGCTTTAACACTGTCTGTTTGTAGCTGGATGTGAATAAAAATTCAAAATAATTGTATGCAAAACATCTTTTGGCTTCATAGGTTGGGATTTCATTTGTTGGCAGTCAGGGAATCTTGTTTCCGTGTTCACTACAGTTTTTGGTCTTTTCGTTTTTATTGCCTAAAAGCAGAGTACATCCTAAGAACTGTAGGACATTGCTGTGATCCTTCAGGCAGTTCCACGTAACAGCTCCATGCTGATGTTTGGCCTGTAAGATGCGCTGCTGTGCTACTGAACTAATTACCTCTGTTTGTTTGCAGACTGGATAATAACCCTTCAGCCAGAAACCATGCAAGATGTGCAGCAGGGATAGCGCTTGTCCTCTCGTGACTGAGCCAGGACTGCAGGGGAGCTGGGTGTGCTGATGTGCGTCCATAAACTTACCTCACTCCTTTCTGGATGTTGAAAATAGCATCCCACAGTGGTGCTGTAGCACCTCAGCTGGTCTGTCTTCTAGGAAGGGTTTGACACCACTGAAGCCAGCTCTGGTACCTTGCAGAGCTATATATATATATATATATAATATGTATATATATACATTATATGTATATATATATATATAATATGTATATATATGCACACATAATATTTCTAATTGAGGATGTCACCCTGACTGTTAGCAGACAGAACAGATCACCCTGCACCTGTTGGGTGGCTCTGAGCCAAGCCCCTCTCTGATTGGGATCGGTATTCTATTGCTGAGAGTGAGGTGTGCAGGGTGAGGGCAGCACCGCTCCTCCAATGGCAGGCTGCAGGGAGCCCTCTGCGGAGCAGCACCCAGCTCACCGCAGAGACCTGCTGGCTGCTTGCACCCTGGGTGTACGGTTCATTCCCACAGCTTGAGCATGGATGTGCGAGAAGGAAAGAGGGGAGAGGAGCCCCTTAAATCAAACAACAGCCACCTTTGCTAGATCAGCATATCCATCCTGAACCACAGGCACAAAAACCTGCTGATGGCAGTAGAGCCTGCTGCTACTTTGGGACCTTTTGCAGCCACCCAGTCTGCTCAACCTCATGTACCTCACTGTGGTAAGCTGTTGCTCAGCTATTAAGCTGTTAGCAAGCACCCTGCAGGGCCATGAGCTGCCCTGCCTGTAGATGTGGTTGTCTGGTTTCCAGGGAATGTGGGAGGATGCTCAGCCCCTTCTTCCTTTAGCAGCCAAAACACAACAGCTTATGGAGCTGCGAGAGAGGACCTTGCTAGCATACAGGCACAGCTTTCCACCCCTGGGGCAGGAGAGGAGATCTGGTATGACTGCTGGCTGGGAGAAGAGGATCTCCTCCCTGCAAAGGAGATGGTCCAGCAGAATTTGCAGTTCCTTGGCAGGCTGATAGGCTTGTAGACGGAGGGGTGGAGCAGATTCCTGCTGCTGACCCTAAGGTGGGGTTGCTTTAGAGGCCTCTAGCTGGGGATGGTGCTGCCAAAAAGCAGGCTGTTGCTAGATCCAAGGCCATCTGAGTTGTAAGATCTGTGGTAAAGGTGGCTTCTGTGGGGAGATTGTTGTACTGCTGGTATTTCTGAGGAGCTGGTTCCTGTTGGTGCATGCATTTATTTTTTACGTTGGGTACTGAAGGTGGCCAACGCCCAAAATACATCCTTTGCTGCAGGTAGCAGTGATAGGACTGGAGGCAGTCACTGGACTGCTATACAGAAATGGGCAGAAATGGCCATTTTCAAGCATGTTTGTTTAATGTGATTTTGATGTTTTATGGCACCAGGGCTCTTTTTGGAATTAGGTTAGTGTTACCCCTCAGGAACAAGGCATTATGGAGGGTATTCGGGGTCTGTGGTGTGTATGGAAGGTGCTTTCTGCTGCTGGTCATTGTCCTGAGCATGAGGTTTCCCTGTGGCCCCAGCAGCACTTGGTCCCTATGTAGAGTTTCCTGGTTCCTTTAAGGGATACAATTCTGTGTTCTGGTTACATTTGCAAATATATTGCTGGAGCTCATTTTCCTTTCTCCTGCCAATTTAGTGCTTTTGCCGCTTTCCTCAGTCAGTTGGGAAAATCATTCCTAAATCATTAGAACTGGAAGAGGCTGTTTGACATTTATTAACTTAATGGAAAACTTCACTAACAGATGCATCACAGGAGATGGCCTCTGAAGAAGGGCAACGGTGTAAATGCCAAAGTGATGTTTTCATTGTTGACAAATTCGTTTGGAAAGTGCTGTGAATCCCTCAGGTCTGTGCAGCAGCAGCTCAGCCCTGCAGCAATGTGTGTAATGGGAGCAGACCACAGCGGGGAGGTCCCCCTTCCTCCTGCTGCACACCTCACCTCCCTTGGGGAACTTTTGTCACAAACCACAGCTGGGCAGCTGGATCAGAGTTCTTCAAAGCAGCTGTCAGAAGGAAGAAGGAGCGCAGGCCTTGTCAAAATACAAAAAGCATGGCAAAACTCTCCGGAGTGCAAAAGCATTGAGGTTGTGTAGGAAACCCAGAGCGATGCTGGGGACAAGCAGGCTCATTAAAATATCTTGTGCCCCAGCACCAGCTCCTCTTCTCAAGCAGCTTCTTGTACTCCAGAGAGCAAGTATGCATTGAGTTATGGTGTTACCTGCACCTCTCTGCTATGACAAACAGTTATAAAAGGGGTTTGCTAACTTCTGTATTCTCTTACACAGATTTCCTTGCAGAGCACCACTTGGAAGTCAACTGCTCCAGCTGTCTTTTCCAATTCCAGCTTGTTTAATCCTGCTGTTTTCTTAATAAGCAAGAGGCAGCAGAGCAGTGTTTGATCTAGTCAGTGAGGCTGGTGGCAGGCACTTTGTGAGCACTTTGTGACTGCAGGAAACCATGTGGCAAGGTGGCATCAGGGTGAGAGTGTAAATCTTGTGGCTGTGACTCTGGAATTACTGAATGCAAGCAGAAGATGTAGCTAATGTGACTACATGTGACATAGAAACATCTCGTTCTTGGGATTTTTCAAACCTGCTGGCAGCTGCTGTGCCTGTGCCATCCTTTCTTTACCTTCTGCTTTAGATCTGGGAAGTAATGTTGGTTGTGCAAAGAAATGGAAACATGGTAGCATGCCAGATTTTAGCTCTCCTTCCCCTCACACCAGCATTTGCAAGGTGGGGAGAGGTTTCTGGTCAGCCAAATCTGGTAACGTTGGAGCTGCTCACAAACTCAGTTGTGCTTCTCTGTGCCTGTGATTAATTCAGCCTCTAAGTTAAAAAAAAGGGTTTGAAGAAGACGCAAGGTCTGTACAGTTTCTCTGTGGGGAATGTAACCTTTGTAAATCTCTGGAAGTGAAGTGAATACATTTTTCTGTTCTTTCATCTGCGGTGATGTGAAAGGCTAATGAACTGGTGTACCACTGATTTAAATCAGGGCCTGATAGCTGCCTGGCAGTGGTTGTTTGGTCTGTGGTGGATGGGTGACTTCATCGGAGGAAGCTGATACGTATGTGTTACAGGTCGGTGTCATTGTACAGGTTTTGGAGCCTGAGCAGAAGAATGTGAAGGAACAGGGAGCCTGAAGGTCATTTCTGAACTGCATCCTCTATCTGCTTTAGGATTGACATGCAAATTAAACAGTACCAGGCAGCTTTGCATATTGCTTTTCGTACTGACTCCAGAGGCTAAGGCCTCTATGGTTTTTACTTTTCTCACTTTCAAAGTGTGCTGCAGCCCTGGTGCTGTTCGCATGCCTGTCTTGGTTTGGTTCAGAGCGAGGCTTTTCTCCCAGTGTGCTATAAGGGAAGTCTCTAGAGATTAAAAAAAAAGCAATCTCTACTTTTTCTAAGATAGTGGGGCTGTGGCAAAACCTGGAGGTCTGGTTGGTGGAGGAAGCCTGCTTTCCTGACCCCAGTCGTTGGAGGTGGGGTCAGCCCTTCCTTTCTGTTTTTAGTTTTACTGACACTGTACAAAATCTTGCATAATTTACTGCTTTTGGTTTTGTGCCTCAGGAAATACTGCAGATGGCTTTGCATGTTGCTTTTAAGCTGATTTGGTACTTAGTGTGCCTTGTGCTAACCAATTTTGTCCCTGCTGTAAGAAAAATAGACAGCAAAGTCTGGTTTTACTGTCATGTAGTGGTTGTGATTTGCACTTAATATTGCAACTTGTTAAATGCTGAAGTGGTAACGCACTCTTTGGTGTTTTAGGGACTGAAATTATTCTGAGCTTTGGCCCAAGCTGAGTTTTTGCATAAAATCTCTGGTTAATTCTGCTTGTTAGTGCCAGAGGTCTCATCAAGGATCCTTGTGGAGGGGATGCACTGAGCTGACCAAAGCTGATTCTGGCCTACTTTCTTTGTTGCTTTCATTTTTTTGCATACTGAATTGTCTTGGTCTTACATCTTGCAGTTCTGTGTGCCTGAGGTCTCTGATCACACAGAGCAAACTCCAGCTTGTGGGTGAGACCCAAACTGTGAGGATCTGTGCCTTAGTTAGTACCTTGTAACAAAGGAAATGGCCTACCAAACTGCTCAGTTTTCTGTGTATATGTTTTTGACAGTATCAAAACTTGCCGTTTTATTGTTGTCATGCTCCATAGGACCTGCTAGCATTTTGTAACTTAAACATACTAAAGTTTATGGTATTGCCTTGCTGCAAACCTACATCTAGTGAACTTAGCAGAAGAGCAGAAAAGCATTTCCATAACTTCCAGATCGCTTTCTTAAGAGATGGACTTCTTTCTTTTTACATATAGTTACATCTACATTTCAGTGCAGTTTGAGATAAGCCCCTTGATGAATGAAGCCACTGACGGATGGGATGGGCCAGTGCAAGTCAGTCTGTGGTTGGGAACTCCCCGGGAGAGGCCAACAGCAAAACCAGAGCCCAAGGAAATGTGCACCTGGAGCTATGGGACAGAGAGCCTGTGGAGCTCAGTAAGGACTGGGTACAGAAAAGTGACTTAATCTCCAGCTGCTGCTGAGGCAGTGTGGTGGGGCTACTGCGATTGTCAAGATCGGGAGTCAAGTATGTGGAGGGCATGCTGTCCGTAAGTGAAAAGCCTACAGCTGGAAAAGGAGGTACTTTCTTGCAGCTTTTGAGCTATAACATTTTAAATAGTCCAGTCTTCCAGTTCACTGAGGGTGACTGAGTTGTGTTGAATTGAGTGTTCTGTTTGAAAGTTCTATCTTGTTGACTGTCAGGATTTTGTCTCTTATGACTGATGTGCTTAATTCCTCATCTTAAGTAACCACTGAAATAACAAGTTAGGGGCAGATTTCTATTTTTAAGATGGTATGAACATTGTAAAACTTCAGTGCTAACATGATCTGCTGGTAGCTAGATTTTACTTCTGCAGTTAAATGGGGGGTCGGGTTGCAAGGAAGGTACTTACGTTTTATGTTACTCTGGTTTTCCAGAGCCGCTTACTGGGGAAGATCCCACAAGTTTTGTCTTACTCTCAGCAGCAGAAAGATTTTCCTACCTTGATCTGCTTCTAACAAAGGGAGCAAGAACGCAGTGGCACCCTTTGAATGTCTTTTGCTTCTCTCTTCTTGCTAAAACAACTTTTTTATTATTATTATTATCCATTATTATTGTTATGCTTCACTTTTGGTTTGCTGTAATTTTGTTTCTGCAAAATATATTTTACAGCTCAAGGAAGAAAGTTTCTGGCAGTATCTGTAGGAGTTGCATCTCTTTACTGTGCAAATGCTGAAATCTAAATCTTGCTTTCATATCTCTTAGAGCTAAAATATTTTTGGATAAACAAAGCATTTCACATACCGTATGAAGCACTTGCAGGCTGCCCCCTCCTGGAATGCAGCCACTGGGAGTGCTGCAGGCAAACAAGGAACCCTGGCATAGCTGAGGGCTGGGAGTGGGCTGCTTGGGGCAATGTGTCAGATGCAAATGTCCATTTTGATCACAGTACTACAACCCAAGCCATTTTTTTTAATGTGAAAAACTACTGTATTCTGTAATGAGCTTTATTTTTGTATGAAATGGCTGACAGTGATCTTTCCTCCCCCAAATTGTCACCAAATATTGCTGCGCAGCAACTAGGTGCAGTTAAGCCACATGATGTATTTCTGCAATGTGCTTGAGGGATGCCGTCTTGACAGCCCGGTCAGGTTTCCTCTAGAAAAACGGACCAGGAGCAGTGGCAGCAATGTTGTTGGGAAGGGGTCTGGTGAGTACAATTTAATGCTGGGTGCTTGGAGACATGGGTATGCGCTCATCAGAATCAGTCGTGCTGCCACTTGTGGTGCTTGAGAATCTTAGTGCTGCATCTTTGGAATGGTGGAGGAACCTGTTTCTGTATAATATTTCTTGCGGAGGAAACTCACATTTCTGGTATTTGCTGTTTTGTGGGAAGAAAGGCTTTTTCAGACCTCTCCCATGTGTTATTACAGAGTGTTCTCAACCTGTGGATTGTAACCTGGCTTCTGTTTGTGAGAGATCTGAGGAAGGAAAACCAACACCTTGTGACAACTTAAATTAGGTAGTGGTGTGAACGTACCTGCTTGAATCTGTAAGCAGCCTGGAAACCAGAAATGGGAATTTCTTTCCACTCCTCTGCGTGGGAGATGGGAAGCAGCAGTGAGTGGAATCCCAGGCTGCGCACAGTGGCACGTAGGCTCTGCATTGACACCGCGACAGACGTGTTGGACCCTTTGCCAGATCATGTTGTGGACAGAGTTTAAATGAAATCAAGGGGAGCTGAACAAATATTTGGATAAGATAGTCCCAGAGGGTTCTAAATACAGTCTCAGGAAACTCCTGTGGCTGAAAATAGTCACGGAGACAGGGTGCATGGCTCAGCTGTTCCTGCGCCTTGGTTGGGCTGGTGCAGCAGAACAGTTGTAAACTTGTTTTGTTGCACGGGGATGGCTGGAAAATAAAAGCACTGAAGCCTGTGGTGACTGGATTCAGGGGTAATAATAGAAGAGGTGAATGACAAACTTAGTGCCTTATGGCAGCACCAGAGGGAATCTCTGCAAAAAGTACTCCCAGATATCACGTACATTGGCTTCAGTCTGGAGGAGCTATGAGAGCAATACTTTGTGATTTTTCTAAGCTGGAGATCTCTCACATGGGAGCAGCTCAGGAGGAAGAGGCCATAGATCCACCAGGATATTGGCAGCTTCCAGTTTTCCATTTGACAGCCTTTGTTTGGTGAAGTTTCCTTGGGCAGCGAGGTGAATCAAAAAGAAGGCTGAAGTGGGGTGGTTGCTCAAGCACTGTGTGCGTGGCAATATTAGCTGTTCTGTATCATCACAATTGTTTCATAAATCTACTCTGTAGAAGAGGTCCATGTACAAAGTATTGAACAAGATTTTAAAAGCTAATGTATTAATCTCTAAGCCAAGAAGTCTCCTTTATGAATTTCATGTAAGTGTTGCTAACAGCACATTTTTGTATACTCAGAAGATCTTTAACTGCCGTAATAACTTAGGGAAGGCTGCTTGGAAGCATTTTTGGTATATTTGCTGGAAAAGTGGAGAATGCTGCTGTTTTTTTTTGTTGTTGTTGTTTTGTATTTCCAAAATACTCACCAGCATATCTGCTATCTTGTTAAGTATGCCCTGGCCTCTCTGCTCAGAAAAACCACTGGTATCCACTAGTATTTCTGGAATTGAACACACTGAGTGCATGCACCCTGTGTCCTTGTCGGGTAGCTGACAAAGTAGGCATTCAGTCACCGTTGGAGGATTGTGTTCCCAAAAGTGAATCTGAACTAGCGTTTTTAACCCTGCTAGAGCTGAAAACCAGCACAACAGATCTGTTTTTGTGCTGTACTTGTTTCTTTTAACATCTCCAGGTTGCACAGTCTGTAACTGAGCTCATCACAAAACCAACCCCAAGTACTAAATAGTAGGTGGTGTCACACAGTCCGGTAGAAACACTGAGGCCTTCTGTTTGGAAGGGAAGGTGATGCGCTGCTGCTTCGTATCAATTCTTCATTGTAAGATGTAAAGATGGGACATGTTGAAGGGGCTGTTGTTTTCAAACACGTGGGAAATGGAAAGAGCTAAGTTTGAAGTGACGTGGTTTGTTTCTCAGTCAGCTTTATGTCACACCCAAAAGCATTCCTGTCATGAGTTTAGTATAAATTCTGGTGCACGATGTTGCTTTTTGGTGGAGGTGAACCATTTCTGTCTCCATCCCCATGACCCATGTGGCCCATGCTTGGTGTGGAGTCCTCAGCTTGCAACCAGTCTTTCTCCAGTGCCTAGCAGGCCAAAACAAGTACAGACCAGTGGAAGTGATCCAAATGAGATGTCAGTCACAGGTTTGGTGGGTAGAAACAGGCAGTATTGTTCAAAGTGGTTGTCACTACTGGCAGAAGACAGAAAACTCCAATCTTGTTACCACCTGTTCCAAGAGCAGCAGCTTCCTTGTTGCTAAAAGTTCTGCCTGGTGAACACACACTGCATGTTACACAAAAGATCATGGAATGAAACAAATGTATGTAATTTCCCGGTTGTTTTTTGGGAAGAGGCGTGTTATCTTTTTACGTAGATTTCCCAATTGCACGTTGAGGGAACCCTTGATGGGTTTGCCATTATTCAGGGTGTGTGCATTTTGAAAGCTTGTTTAGCAGCAGACAGTGCATTGTTCAGAAAGCTGTTATCATAGAATCATAGAATGATTTGTGTTGGAAGGGACCTTTAATATAATCCAGTTCCAACCCCCTGCTATAGGCAGGGACACCTCCCACTAGACCAGGTTGCTCAAAGCCCCATCCAGCCTGGCCTTGAATGCTTCCATGGAGGGGACATCCACAACCTTTCTGGGCAACCTGTTCCAATATCTCACCACCCTCACATTAAGAATTTCTTCCTAATACCTACTCTAAATCTACCCTCTTCCAGTTTAAAACCATTTCCCCTTGTCCTGTCACTACGTGCCCTTGTAAAAAGTCCCTCCCCAGCTTTCCTGTAGGTCCTCTTCAGGTACTGGAAGGCCACTATAAAGTTCCCCTGGAGCCTTCTCTTCCCCAGGCTGAAGAGCCCCAGCTCTCTCAGCCTGTAAGCAGGGTGTCACCCTGTTACAGCAGGGTACCTTGAGATGAGCATCAAAGCTGAGGCCTTTCCAAATATTGATTCAGAAAATATGGTCTGTCTAAATAATGAGACCTTGGGTTTCTGTAACATGCAGTAATTATCTAGGCAGGTCCACTCTGAATAAAACACTGAATATGCTGAAAATGACCAGACTGAATTAAGATGTTCTCTCTCTCTTTTTTTTTTTTTAATGTTTTCCAATGTAGTAATAACTTGCTTTATTGAAATTAATTACTGTTAGTTTCATTGAGGGAGAAATGGTGATGCTAGAAACAGTGGGAGAGACAACCATTTCATGTGAGCAGGATAGTTGTTAATTGTAAACTTGTGGTTTAGTCTTGTACGTTGTGACCTAAAAGTAAATCCAGGCAGTGGTCAAATGGTGTTTGGGGTCTGGTTAGTTCTCACTGGAAGCTGACTTCCCTGCCTGTGACTTCTCTGTCTGCTGTAGTTCAGTAAGGGACTTCAGCATTTTGGCCTCTTAACTGGTGTTGATGCTTCTAAAAGCCATGCTTTCTCTTTCTTGCAACATAAATACAATCAAGACATGGTGGTGTGTTACTTTTGCTGGCCTTATACAGGCTGGAGCACTGGGTGTGCAGATGTCTGAGCTGTGAGAATGAGCCCGCTTATGTCCTTCTGTAGAAGTGCAGTACCATTTAATAGAGACAGCAGTGCTTGCTGCAAGCAGCATTTTCTGTTTTGTCAGGTCTCTTCAGGGGCTCAGGTGCTAGAAGAGCTAAACACAGGTAATCCTGTGAATAAATCTTGCTACTTCACAGGACTGTGTTGCCATCGGTCATGACACTAACAGCTTTCTTGGGGCTCTGGGAAGTTAGGGCTAGTTTTTGCAGCATGTCAACTGTTGTGCTAATTTCTTCCCATGCAGAAAAGCTGAAAGGGATGTAACACTTCGTTGAGCAGTGATTAAAAATCCAGTGTGTGGCAGTGGGCAATTGCTTCTAAAGCTTCCAAAAATGGAAACAGGAGCAAAAATATTTTGCCTTTTGCAAACAAAGTCAAAAGGGTAAATTGGACGTAAGCCTAAAATATAGCAGCAAGATGCCTTATCCAAGGAGCAGTTGGCAGCCGGTTAATCCAGCTTCTGTAGAGATTCCTGATCTTGCTGTTTGTGCTGGAGAAGGGTGTAGGAACAGCCCACTCACACTCTGTAGTGCTGCTGCTTGCGTGTGCTTGTTGGGTGGGAAGAAGAGAATCCCCATCTCCACAGCTTCCTGTCTGCACTTTGCAGACAGAGCTGACGTACAGGACAAGGAGGAATGTTGAATTCTGTGGCTTGCACAGTAGCCCTTGGTACTTAGTGACAGACTCATGCTCTCTGAAATTGTTTCAACTGTTGGTTCACTTACAGTTCTGCATGGATGATGATGGTGGTAGCATTCACCTGAAAAAACATTTGAATGTTAATGGCAGGGATTGCATGCTCTTTCTGGAAGTCCTGCAGGTTCTGCAAGCTGCAGTCTACTTAAATGCAATAGTTACAGTTGCAGATTCAGCCCTAAGCCTGCCTGGAGCAAGAGGTGGGTGTGCATGCACATACCTGCTACTGCACTGTGTTGGGTCAGATGATGTGAAACGGTGCATGTAAAGTAAATGAGCTCCACAGGGTGTTTGAGTGCCATGAAAGCAACAGTATTTCTTCTCCATCTTCAGAAATCAGTAGCACCAAAACCATCCGAAATGCCTCCGAGCTGATGCTTCTGCATTGCTGCAGATACTTAAACCAAGTGGTATCATGGAGCTGAATGCTGTCATCCCACATGCTGAAATAGAAGTGGGCTTCTCTCATGCCATCACAGCTTGCTTATTGCTTAGCAACTCCAAAAGTGAGCTACTTCCACGGAGAGGCTGGAGCATGCCTTTGGGGAGCCAGGTGCAGGGCTTGGCACATGTGGCCCCATGGCACAGAAGCTGTTTCTGCTCTGGGAGGAGCAGGAGATGGAGGAGCTTGGTGTGCCAGCCTGGTAAGCTATGTAAGGGAGGCCTTTATTTCTGAAAAGGATACAGCGTGTAATACATCGAATCATAGAATCACCAAGGTTGGGAAAGACGTCCAAGATCAAGGATCATGTTGCTCAAAAAGCACTGCGTGACAGTGTGTGTGCCACAAGCAGGCAGAATGAGCTTCATCGAAGCTCGCCATAGCTCTGTCACCAGTGCGACTTCAGAGGTGAATGGAGTTCAGCATTGCTGTGAATCACTCCTGCTTTTCTGTATATAGCTGGCTCTCAAATAATTTGGTTTATGCTCCCTTGTAAGGATCAGTCCTTTCTGGAGGAGCAAACTGTGCTGGGAGCCTTGTGCCTAGATGCAGACAGTGCTATGGCAGCTGGTGAGTGGTTTTCAAGCTTTGTGAAGCTTGGCAGGTGAGCATGCGGGCAGGGAGTATATTTTGCTTGGGAGGGTCCCTGCTGCTGGGAGATAAGACTCAGGGACCAGTGGAAATGGGGCTGGCTGTACTGGAGATGTGTGGGTGGTGCTCAGGCGGTGGGCCATGTGCTGGGTCAGCATGCACCCAGTGGCATGCTGCCGTTGTCTCCCAGATGCTTCCATGAAACAATCCTGAAAATGAGCCAGGAGCATCATGTGAAATCCAAATACGGATTTCCAAGAAATCCTGGAGTCAGACCGGGCAGGAATCAGTGCTTGCTTTCTGCTAGGGGTGGTTTGTATTCAGTTCTGCTTCAGCAGGTGGGATGGAATTTTTCCCCGCTAGTGTTTGGATGGAAGTGTCTGAGCAGCAGCTTTCTAAGGAATGTGAGGGGAGCAGGGCCATCTACACGCTGTACTGAGCACTGTACTGTTTCTCCTTATCTGCACACTGTACTGAGCTGGCCCTGCCTTCCTGCTTCTTGGCAAGTGGCAGAGCTCCAGTCTCCCCATTCTGATCTTCCTCAGAAAGTGTTGGGCTGGATGACGAGCGTGTTCCTTCCAGTTCTTTCTGCTGCTGCCAGCCCTACTGTTGGCCTGTGCACAAACTTAATAAGAGCTGAGTGATTAAGGGACTGGGAAAAAGCTTGCTGCCATCGTGCCACCCTTAGAGGATTCTGGTCAAGCACGTTTTGGTTTTATGTTTTGTCTTTGCTTTGATGCGAGTGCTTTCTCTCTTGTAAGTGGACTTAATTAGCTTGAAGACCACCACAGAAGGTTTTCAGCCCTCCTTCTGTGCACCAGCTCAGCAGTTACTTCATTTGATGCCTGGTTCAGAGCCTGGGTGACTTTACCAGTTCCTCTCAGAGAGTATCTGGGGATATATTTCCTTCCAGCCTTTCCTCCCTCCGCGCAGTGCTGTGCCCCACTGGACAAGGGGCAGGAAGCACTCCAGACCCCTCCAGATGCGACAAATGCTGCTATAGACCTTGTATGGACATGGGGATGTTCTGTCTCCATGTCTGCAGGGAAACACTCTTTAAAATAACTGTCTGTGTCAGCACAGTGCTTTACTGCATATCCCAGCTATGGGTAGATCTTGAGAGAATCTTCACGTTACAATCTCCCTAATATTTTAAATTGGAGGCTGGCCAGTAGCCTTGCTTTCCTAACCCACAATTATTTGGTTTTCACAGTGACCCTCTGAGGACGTGGGCAGCAGCCAGCAGCAGGTCTTCTGGGCTGTCATGGTCACAGCGAACTCCTAACCCGATGAGTCGAGCGCTCTGTGGAAGAAAGCAATTCCAAGTAAGCAAGTGAATTTTGCATTTTGAAGGATGTGTGTTTTGGAGTGGTACGCTTTTCAATATGTTGTTTACTGTAAACTGATACTAAATGTGACCTGGATTTGGATGCGTTCTCATTTTGGGCTTACACTGATGAGTATCCATTTTGCTTTGGATTAATCATTTTTTGCGTGTGTGCCAGTGGCAGCCTTCGGTGCTGGCAGCAGCCTGAGGTCCTCACTTGGGTAGTTGTAACAAGTGACTTCATGTTCTGCAGCTGCATGGCACTGTTTCTTTTGGCACCTGTACCGGCTGTTTTTTCTGAGTGAGCCTTCCATTCAAAATCATTGCTTGCTAGCAAACATAGAATGATTCAGTCTATTTTCTGTTAGCTTAGATATTATTTGTGTGCCAGCCTGGCAATCTCCATTCAAGAAAACAGTCCAATTCCAGTACTGAGTTGTAAAATCTCAGAAGGCAACTGAAAGATGGGTTTGGTCAGTCCCTTTTTCCTTCCAGTTGATGTTAAATAAGAACAAAGCTTCAGAGGATGTAGTTTGTGTACATATACCACAAAAAGACTACTTGTAAGGCAATCCTCACCCTCGTGGTTGTTGAAACCAGAGTGATCTATGGAGTAGACAACAAGATGGGCAGATGCAGTGCTTTACTTCTGTTCTCATTTCTGGCTTTGACATAAATAAACTGACCCGCAAAGAGAAAAATAAACTAGGCGTGTTCCCTTTCTTGTTGCTTGTTGTTATTGGTTTGTTGGTGTTTTTTTTCCCTTTCAGTAATGCTTTGAAGCTGCCCAAGGATTTGTTGAGGGGCATCTTTTAAGGTTCTTTTTTATTGTTGTGTTGGGTTTAATCTGTGCTGAAAGTCTCCATGACTAATGTAAGAACTGGAAAATGAAAGCAAGAGCTATTGAACTGTAGAGATGTTTGAGAAAGAATGTGGTTTTTAAAGCAGTTATTTGTTTATGTGTAACCTGAGTGACTAGCACACTGAACTGAACAAAGCATTGGTACCCACAGCCCTTGGCTAGGAAAGTGCTTCCTTTTTCTCTAGAAGCGCTTGAAAATCAGTGAGACTAAACTGGCTGGTCCTGAGCATCCTCTGTGAGGGATACAGCAGAAAAGCAGCTCTCTGTTGTGGTTCCTCCTAATCCAGTTGTAATTCTTCCTATGAGTGCCCCGAGCAAACTTGGTTTTAGAAAAGCCGGGTTTTGCTCATGTCTTACCACAATCACAGGACTGCGTGCCTCTAAATCTCAACTGCTGTACAAGAAAATGTTGGGTAGTGCTTCCACAAATACCATCAAAAATATGCTCAGTAAACAGAAATAATGACAAAAATACTGTGACTTAAAATCAAAGCTGCTAAAATGGAGGAATTTTTTGTGTGTGTATTGCATGTAAGGTTAATTGTTACGGGCAGGAGTTAATTCTGTTGTTTCTGCTTTCTGAAAGCTAGCATCTATGTGGTGGCTGTTCTAGACATGAAACCTGAGATAGTTTTCATCAGTCCTGAAAAATCCCTACCTTTGTTTCCCCAGCTGTACAAACACTGAGAGCTGAAGACACTTGTACCAGACAGCAGAAGCTCCTGTCGCTGTATTGATTCAACCTTTGTTTCCTCTGGGTTTGATGCACAGACCCTATGAATAATGGAGTAACCTATTACTTAAGTTGATTGCAGGTTTAATAGGGGTTGAACTTAAGCAGGTGTAGTGCAAGGCTGCTTTATTCCTGCTATCTCAGAAAAATTCAAACCGAGCAGTGTTGGACATGCAGCATGCCTTCATACATTCATGTTGAGAAGTTCCTTGCAGACACCTTGATACCTCTGAGGTCTGTCTGATTTGTGTGCTTGTCTCACTGTATGGCAGTGTATGTTCCAAAGCTGCAGGGTCACAAGACACATAGGTGGCTGGCTCCTCTTGAAATCCAGAAGTCTAATATCATGGAAATCAAGGTACTGAAGGCTCTTAATGGCATTTCTTTTGTGAATCAGTCCCCAAAACATCCCTTTCCTCAACTGTTAGCACTGCAGAACTTGAGCCTTAAAATAATCCAGGGAACCTCTTGTAGAAACAGAAGTCGTCTTTCAGCTTGACACTGAACTTGTTTGCTGAATTTCTTTTAAATTGAAACTTGCTCTCCACGCAAGCAAATGATTTCTGGATATGAATGTAACGGTGACTAATACAAGTGGATACTACGGTGTGCAAAGCACCAGTCTTTTGGGGCTGAAACTTAATTTGTCTTAATGACTTTTGTTTAAATTTACTACTGCCAGGTATGCTGATACCTACCACATGTAACTCCACAGGAACAGAGCATCAAGGTATTTGTATCTTTCTTTAAAGATTTTTGCTGAAGTTGCCTGTTTAGAAACAGAAAAACGTGCATGAGTATAGCTAGGGCTTGAAATGGTTGAAATTAAATTCCAGCACAGGCTACTTGGTAGTTAACAGCCATTGAGATTGTCAGCCTTCAGATTTCCTGATTAAATGAGCAACAGTTGGCTAGAACAGATGTTTAAAAAAACCCATTGAAATGTCAAATGCCTGGGAGATATCTGCATGAAAAGTGCTGTTAGTAGTTTCTGGGTGTTGGCTTGCACATGTGAGAGCACCTTGGGGATAGTGATTAGTCATGTAACTGCTGCAAGTAGATTTTCTGGTGCAAATGGGGTTTTGTGGTGCTTACATTTATGCAATTAGTTTGCTGCCAGGAATGCCTGAGCTCTGAGCTGCTGCGTAATGCTTTCCTTGCTTGCTCCCTGCAGCGGCACCAGACCAATCTCTGGAAGGCATGGGATTCTTCTCAGCTCTGCTTTGCTCCCCTGCAGCCCTCCCCCTGCTTTTCCCAGTTGTACACAAGCTGTGTGCATCTGAGCTCCTTTATAAGTGGGAGCAGTGAGTTGGCACAGCAGGATTTGCAGATGGCTCTGGTACTAAGAGGTGCGCAGGCTGTGTTTTAAAGTCTGAAGAGTGAATCCTTGCAGTCCACAGTATCCAGGAATACTGGGACTTGATCTGTGCAACTGCTGCCTCTGCCATATTGTGCACTGAGAGGGGATAAGTCCCAGAGAGAAGTGATGGTTCATTATCACAGCAGTAATTGAAAAACAAAGGTTTAAGTCGCGTTTGGAGGAGGTATTTTGTGCATCCTTTGCTCGGATGGATCTTACTTGACTCTGGTAGCTTCCCTGGCCTTTGCTGCTTATTAAATAGCGTAGCTGGCTCCTGGCAAATGAGTGCCACAAAGCAGGGTGCTATCAGCAGTTTCAGCCTTGTTTCCCCATTCAATTCCTTTAAATGCAGAGCTTGGGAGAGGCAAAGGGTGCGACAGCAGGAAGTGACTGCAGCTTATGGAAATAAGCCACACCTGCCCCTAGTTAGTCACTAATCCCTTGAGTGCATCTTCCTTCTCAGCACTGTATGTGGCTGTATTAGCAAAGGGCTGGCCCTCAGTGCTGGCTCCGAGTTGCTCTGAGGCTGGTTCACGGCTTAACAGGAGGTAGGGAATGGGCTTTCTGTCCTGCTTTGTGCCCTGTTTCCTCGTGTTCCTTTTGGCTTTCCCTGAATTTCTGTCAGAGTTCCCAGCTTTCTGTAGGGGTTTAACATCTCATCATGGGCTAGCATCAAAACTTCTGGTAGCCACCCTTTTGCCCTGCTTGCAGGGTGGATGTACTGACATGTGGGCTCCATCTGAAAGGCACTTAGTGACAGCTTTATGGGAACTTTTTTCACTTCCTTTGGAGGCTGAGCATGAACCTGGGGCTGCTGCCTGTTCCCCCAGCTCTTAGCATGCAGGTAAAATTTCAACTATTATGTTACTAACAGCAGATGTTATTTTGTGTTGGAGTCATGCTAGAAGTGGTTCGAGATGGGTTTATTTGATTTCATGAGGGGAACACCATCTTGCTGATCTCTAATTTTATACTTCTGCTGCCTGGCTGTGAGTTAGAATTGCAAAGATGAAGCAAGCTGGGCTGCAGTTGTGGAAAACTTGTGTTCATTTAGAGCCTGGTGGCATCCACATTGTTTGCAGCCAAACTGCACAGGCTCTGGACGCTTCTGGCCTATATGTCCTTTGGGAAACTTTGTGATGAATTCCTTGCTTTCCTCAGCCCTTGGCCATCAGCGATATCCAGCAGGCTGTGTTCCTGTGGTGAGTTAGACCCTCGTAAATAGCTTTCTCCTGTTGGAGAAGTGTTGACTCTTTTATAAATTATTTAATGATGGACATAGTTGTTTGGAATTATTCTATGGTCTTGCAGTTTTAATATTCCGTAGGCGATATGGTTGCTGTGATTCATGCACAGAACGCTTTCTGTCAGTTCATTTGCTACATGTTTTTCCGTGTTTTCATGGGTTTGTATCTGGAAGATGTTTTTAAACAAGAAGGCTTTCCCTAGCCTTCCTCTGCTGTCCCTGTTTCCGGTGAATAGTTGAAAGGTTGTCAGGAACTGTTTTGACAGGAGATTTGCACGTACTTCTTAAGAAGCCAAAATGCTGTATCTGATGGTTTTTGTTCCATGTTGATATGTATGTAGGAAAGGATGGGTAGAGTATTTGGTACTAAAATGCTGAAAGGTGTCTATCTCAACTGTTAAAGAATGTATGTGTCCAGGCTACGGCCAGGCAGGCTGAAATGCCATCTCGTGTGGAGCATACTCCTGCCCCTAGGTTCCTCCCTGTCCTTTCCTGGGCTGCAGAGCACTTTGTTTCAGCCCCCAGACACTGATGCATTGTTAAATTCCCCAAGCTTTGTTAATTACTTCTTGGAAAGCTCCTGTAAATACAGCCCTGGGTATGCCCTGACCTGTACAGCATGTCTGGAAGGACAGCTGGCAGCAGAGGTGAAGAACTTGCTTTACACAAACACTTTTTATTACTCAGATATGTTAACTACGCCTAAAGTTGCTTCACCTGTTTGGTGGAAGCTGTCACTCATCCCAATAAAGCTGATGCCCTCCTTAGCCTAAAATCTATACAATCTACATCTGACAGCATAGATGCCCTCCTCCATCATGCTGGTTTGTCCGGCTGCCTGTTCTGGAACTGGCTGTTGTGCATGAGGAGTGTTAAGGAAGCCAGAAGCAGCTGTGAAATCTAACACAGTAGACAGGGTAGATGCAGCCTGCCAGGTCTGGGCACAGCGGTCAGCAGGGAAAGCACAGCCTTTATCAGTTGTGGTACGGTACCTTGCTTGCTCTTCCTCTCAGTGTGTTTTATTTTCCTCGTTTTAGTCTTCTGTGGAGTTTCTTCAGGCAGACCGCTGAAAATCGGGAATGCAAAAGCACTGACTCTGGTTTTGCATTGCTCTGCAGTTTCTGCTAACGCTGTCCAAGCTCCCAGACAGTTTATCTGGTAGACTGACCGCTAAATGGATGATCTAATTCCCGGTGAATTCTGTGATCTTAAATATTACTCTGTATCACACGAATTACTTGAAAACTGTTGTGTATTCCTTGAGCTGTCAGTTGTCTTTCAGCATCCTCTTTGTGCTCTTTCATCTTTAAATACATGTTCTGAAGCTCAGATAACTTACCTGTCAGCAGCTATGAGGACGTCTCTTCTCATCTCCTGCTCCTTAACCATAGCTGTACTGGCAGCTTGAAAGCTGTTTACAAAGGAGATAAGGCAAGGAGCTGTGTTGTAGCTGCTGTTTCTCTAAATAATTTTTTCATACTCCAGTAATATTCAGCACGAGGTTGTGTTTGTGCTCCGTGAGGATGTCAGCTTGCTTTCAGCTTGCAAAGCCAGCATGCGATCTCTCTGTTCATAACCCTGAAGGACAAATTAATGCTGTGGGCAGATCTACCAAAGACAAGGTCCTTAAACCACTCCTAGCTGTGAAGCAGGGCCTTCGAAGTAGGTTTGGGGGCTGTTGGCAAGGGAGTGACAGCCCCAAACTGAGTTCAGATTCTGCAGGTGCTCTATTTTTACAGCTGTGGTCACATAGGTAAATTGCATGATGCATCTTAAAATAATCGCAAATATCATAATTGCAAAATTGCAGTTTGTTCTGCCCCAGCTTTCCCCAAAGCATTCTGTTGAGAGACAGTTTGTATAATAAAGAGGCAATTTGCTCATCAAATATTAATAGTGTTATCTGTTTCACTATGAATGCTATGTTAAAATAATGAAATAAAGGAGTATAGTTCAAAGATAATGAACTTAACATTTTTGTGTCTGTTACTTGACTAAATTCTGTAGGCTTCAGTTTTCTGGACTACATCAGGCAGCCAGTGTGAAAGGAAGCTCATTTCTGCGTGGGGGGGGGGGGGAAGTATTTGGTGTGCTAAGCTTCTCAACACAAATGCACCACTG
>JANHGO010005397.1:0-23156 GCA_024606505.1 Aquila spilogaster
AAATGTGAGGAATGCGCAAAGCTGTTCAGCCGTAAAGAGAGCTTGAAGCAGCATGTTTCATACAAGCACAGCAGGAACGAAGTGAGTGGAAATGACTAGCGGGCTCTTTCTGAGGTTAGGTGAAAATGTACAGTGAGCTTCCAGGTGCTAGCTTGGGAGCTTGGGTCAGTTACATTTGAGTGGATATCCGTGCGAATAAGTGAGACAAGGCTGACAGGGAGAGGTAACATCTTCTGTTAGAACAGCTGATGAATTTGCAAAGCAGGGACATGCTTTTCAGCATACAAGTCCTTTCTCGTGTCTGAATTTCCTATAGAAAGTTGTTTTCAGGCATCAGTTACAGAAAAACAAGCTGGAGTTAGCTGGACGTGCATGATCTAGAGGTGAGATCTGACTTCAGTTTATGGTACTAAATAGGACTGTTCCAGTCTTGTTTGCTTGTCCTGTTTCATTTATCCCCACATATAGTGTCATTTAATGTGTGAACTCTCTGGGTAAGGGCTGTGTCATTAAGGGCTATGCACACATGTGTAAACCTACAGTGCTTACAGTAGCAGCACCATGCCTGTTGGTGAGGGCGTTTCAGTGCTGCTGCCATATAAATATTAAACATGCCTGTAGTGGCGCCTTGTCAGTGAATATTTCCATTTCTGCTTGGCATCAAGGTCCTAAGCTCTCAGACTGCTGGCATCTGTTCTGGAGCTGGAGGATGAATCAGATTACATCTTGCTTCTCAAAAATTCTGTCTCTGTGTTGGACTGAAGGTTATCAGGAAGACTGTTACATGCACACAGGTGCATGGTCTTTTTTTTTTTTTTTTTAATAGAGCTCAGATGTAGGAACATGGCAGGATGATATAGCGTCAGAATTTTGCATCAATGTGTATTTAAATGTTCTGTTGAAGGAAGAAAAATTGGAAAAGACAGAAATCAGAAAAAGTAGTTGAGATTTAGAATTCCTGTTTCAGATGTGACTTGGCTTTTTCCCCACTTAAACACTGTTTGCAATCCTCAGGTTGACGGTGAGTACAGATACAAGTGCACCACGTGTGAAAAGGCCTTTCGGATAGAGAGTGCATTGGAATTCCATAACTGCAGGACAGGTGAGAATGGCTAACCATTCTGCTTCCTCTGGCGTCTCTACTCTATTTTGGGGGGATGTCCACAAATCCATCTTAGCATAGAAACTACAGAAGGGGAGTAGGAATTTAGATTTTTGTCATCATCACAACAAGCAACCTGCTCCGCTTCCCTCAGAAAAACTCTTTTTGTGATAAGAAAAGTGTAACCAGTAATTTGTAGAGCCACACATCCACTTATGTATTGCTTTTTTTAGTATGTCCTGCTCACCTGTCTAATATCTTCACTGGTATTTCATTTGTATGTTTGCAGATACCCTGTCACCATCTCTGTTTCATTTTCTTTCCTGAAACTTAAGTTCCACCTCATTTCTCTGAAATAGAGGAACTGCAAAGGGCGCTAGTACTATCTATAGTTTGTAGTTTTCTGGGATTGGAGTTTTCTTCTGCTTTCTCATGCTTTCTTTATACTTGCAGTAGTCTCTCTAAATGTTTTTTTCTTAGTATCACTAGAGCCTGTCCTTTTCTCCCATAGCCATCCCTTGTGGTTGCTCATATTATCTATGCTGAGTGATCTTACGCTTAGAAAATGACATCCTGGTTACTTTTATGGACCCATGTTAACTGTCAGTCCAGAACCACCTGGGCAATTGCCCCTTACAGCACCATTCAAAGTAGATTTTCTCATTTCCTTTTAGAGGGTACAGCTTATATAAAACTCAGCCTTATGAAGAATGGAAAGTAATGCCAAGTAACCTCAGTATTGTGTTTATTCAAGGGCAGCAGCTCATTTTCTCTCTGAGTTGACCAAAACAAGCAGCAGTTTTTGCTCTACTCTTCAAGGCATCAAACTGTTACTTCTTTGCGATTGCTGCAGCACTGACAGATTCTATCTACAGGCCCATGCTTCCATGTTCCAAGAAAAGTCTCAACTACTGAATACAAAAAAAATTCCCCATAGGCCAATTGTCGTGTAATGGTATATTTTTGAGATTTTATACTTTCTTCTGCAGTATTCTGTACCGGCTGGTATTAGGAGCCAGTGGTGGCAGAAGTATTCTGGTGCTTAGACACAGCTGTTTATGTGATGCTGTGTTGCTGTTTGTGTAGTGATTTTACCAACATTAAAAACTTGAATCAACTGTAAAAGAATCCACTCCAAACCTAATTTTAATGTATGCTAGCCCACAATGGAAATAGCCCATGTGAGGAAGTTACAATGCTAGACTCCATTTTCCAAGTTAGCATCATATATATTTATTGCATTTGAAAAAAATTTTAAAGTAAAACACATGCTTTTGCATTTCCTTCCTCAGTCCATATAATGATGGATTATATGTTAAAACTCAGATCTAGCAAAAGAACTGCCTATTTCACAAACATATAAAACCTATTTTCATCCGTAAAGAGCTGCATGGTTTCTCTTGCTTGCAGATGACAAGACATTCCAATGTGAGATGTGTTTCAGATTCTTTTCTACAAACAGTAATCTTTCAAAACACAAAAAAAAGCATGGGGATAAGAAGTTTGCATGTGAAATCTGCAATAAAATGTTCTACCGGAAGGATGTCATGCTAGACCATCAAAGACGACACTTGGAAGGTAAGTATCCTGCAGATCAACCTTATTATTACTCTTGAAACGGCAGTAGAGGTGGGAAGGTTAAGGAAATGATTGCTCATTAGATTCTTCTGGATGGTAGCTGTCATTTTTTTTGTCAGTTACCTGATCTGGAGTAGCAGGTTTCAGCAAAATGTGACACTTATTAAAAATAATAGTAACGGATCCTGGAGGGCAGTTGTCTAATTCTGTGAAAAACTTTCTAGGGGATGCACCTACCTTTTTTTTCAGCCTCACATGATTGGATCCAGTGCTACTAACAGTCACGTGAAAGTTGCTTGGCTTATTATGCAGTAGTTTAGACTAGCTGATTTTAATTATATCTTTTCTTTCTTTGAATTCTATTCTTTCTGTTTTTTAAAAAAAATGTGTGGTAACTTGAAAATTTGAAGGCAGAGAATTGCAACGTACAACTGAAAGTGACTACTGTATAAATATAGTGTAGATGGAATGCTGTGTGATGTTATCTTTCAAAATCTTGAGAATATATGAAAATGAGACTATAAGAGTTTACTGTTCAAAATCCCACACATCTAAGGATGTTATAGGTACTCAGAGACTCTGGAAAAACTTGAATGATGGTAGGTTGCCAAAATATGTATTAAAACACCTCTAGTGATCTAGATGATAAAACCAAAGGTGATTTAAAAAAAGCAGCCAGATTGTCTAATTTGGTGCTTTGGGTGTAGCTGACCGTCACTGGCTGCTCTTGTGATTCAGACCTTTGTGTTATGAACTAGAGGACAGCTAGAGGACAAGGGGTTGAATGGCAATGTCAAGGTATCTCATGTTTAGCTGTCTCAGAACAGCAGCAGCCCTCATCCTTCCTGAAAGTAGCAGAGAAAGAGGTCTGAAATCCTCATTGAGCATTAAAGATGATTGATGCTGGGTGGTTGCCTCTTTCCTTAGAGAGTGCGAGGGGGAATTTCTGGGCTAGATACCTGATCGAAGTGCCAAGGCCTACTAGATCTTCCTGTTGCCAGGTGTTGACAATAAATGTCTGTTTTCAGACACTTTACAATTGGTGTAATAACCAATAAGCCATAATACATCACTTTGGCAGATTGCTTTTATATTCTTAAGACACCATTTTAATTTGGAAATTACCCTTTTGTTAGCAATTAGATTCTGCATTGAGGCTCTTCCCAGTGTTTCACTCTTCTTTACAGTATTCGCCCAAAAGGGCATGCAGATTGGAGTGGAAAACCATGGTTTATTTTTTTTGTTTTGTTTTTTTGATGGGGACTATTCTGTTAAGGGGTGAGGCGTGTGAAAAGAGAAGACTTTGAGCACAGCACAGAAAACATGGTTCGCTACAAGAAGGAGCCTTCGGGATGCCCTGTATGCGGGAAGGTAGGCGTCTTTGCCAGCGTGTGCCGTGGTGTGTAGCTCTGCGTTGTAGCTCCAAGGATACTGCAGGGATACGGTGCGCCTCAACCCAGTGCTTCCAAACGAGTTACCGTGGCATAACAAGTTACCACCCATGTATGAAACCACTATAGCAGCCAACCTGAGTAGGTGTACAGCCTGCCAAAAGGTTGAGGTAAATGTCTTGCACTGAGGTATGTGCCAAGTTAGATTACCTTGCAACTCAGGCATGTGGTAAGTTACCAGCGAGCCCTGTTGCCCAGCCAAGATGTTACTCTTTAAACTGCCTTAGCTCCTTTATATATCCAAGCCCACTGTGGCCATGGATGGTGGGAGCTGTTAGGACAAAGATAAGAACAGAACTGAAGTTCAGACTAGACTTTGTTTCAGGACATGTAGCGCAATGTAAAGTGTAACATGGCCACTGTGTCTGTCAGTGAAATCTTATGGCTTATGTTATTTAGAGTGAAGTTTTTCTGATGGAATGTAAACAGCTGGAGTTGACTGTGTGCATTAGGAATCATTTTCTATTAGAAATCAAAGTGAATTCATGGTGTAGTCATGGCATTGTTGCATTTGGATGTTTAACGCTCATGATCTTAAGTTGCTGTTATCACAGGTACAAAGGCTGTGGGTTTAACTAGTGATTTTTAAATGTTTAGTGATTCATGGTGCAAGATGTACTCAACCAACTCTTAAGTTGGTGTGTAGACCTTTGGTTTTGTTGCTTTGGGTATGTTATATATCAGTGAAGGTAGACTTTGTGGAGTGTCTTTTTATAGATAGGTGGAACATTCATGATTCAAAAGATTCTCTTAATATTTCTAAATCTACCCTAAGTAATTCTGCTGCAGCTTTTGTGGAAGTCCACCTCTGATGAATGGCCAATTTCAGTCAGTCCCTTGGAACTGTACACCTGTATTTTGCTGTGCCAGCAGTTCCTGAGGTAGCCTGCTGGCTGGATAACAGGAGCTCCTACATGTTTCTGGCCGGAATGAACAAAACAGTACAGTAAATATGTTCTGTGCTATCCATTGGATAACTTGCAAAGAACTGTAGCCCTGCTGGACATGATACAAAACCCTTCCTTCTTCTTTTCTTTTAGGTATTTTCATGTAGGAGCAATATGAACAAACACCTTTTAACACATGGAGACAAGAAATACACTTGTGAAATCTGTGGACGTAAATTTTTCAGGGTGGATGTGTTGAGAGATCATATTCATGTCCATTTTAAGGTATTGTGTTAATAATTTATTAGAACAGGCATGTTACTTAGCAGACACATAAACATATCAATAAATACATTGAGACTGTTGTGGCCATGTGTTCATACTGGCAACACAACAGTGATTATGTAACCTGTGCAGTGATGTTTCTACCACAGCCTAGCACGAGTTGTGCTCTAATTTACCCATGACTCTGTTTCTACATCTGGATTGCTACAGAGTATGTGGACTATCATATTTGAAGTTATTTCAGCTACCACTGCAGAACACTGTTCTGAACGCTATGGAAAAACCACCTTTGTGACCTTGGGTGAATCACAGAGGTTGCTCAGTTTAAAGCAGGGAGAGTAACTTAACAGGAAGGCTGTTCCAGCTGTAGTTTGGTTGGGTTGAGGGATTCCTGTCATCCCCTGTCTTTGTGAGGAAAAAAACAAACAAGAACTAATTGTTCCTGCCCTTTCCATGGCAGTGATTGTGATTCTCTTCTGTATGCCAGCATAACTGCCTGTGTATTGAGTTCCTTACCTGGCTTTATCAAAAAGTTCCGAATCACAAAACCCTATTAATAGTGCTTAATCAGACCCAGATTATTTTGATGTAACTAGGTTAACACTGAATTGTAAGGAATTGAATTGAAAGGGAATTTTAACACTCAGTGGTGCTTATAAAGATGCTTTTATGGTTGTAACGCTGTACCAGTTGAGTCTCTGCTTACATTAAAGTTCCTTTTATACACAAAAAATTGAGTATTATTCGTTTGGATAATCAGTTGTTCCCCATTTAGTCATGGACAGAGGAATTTTGTTTACCTGAATTGAATGAAGCAGGAGGATATTTTAAATAAATAATGTTACAGTAATTGTTAAAGGAAGGCAGTCCGCATGGCAACAAAAGCTGACTAGGTGTTACCTTTTGAAATAGAAATTTAATCTATTAAAACAGAATATTCTTTCCCACCCTACACAGGACATAGCACTAATGGATGATCACCAGAGAGAAGAGTTCATTGGTAAAATTGGAATCTCATCGGAGGAAAATGATGACAACTCTGATGAAAGTGCAGATTCTGAGCCTCACAAGTATAGCTGCAAAAGGTGCCAGGTAGCTTTAAATACTTTGAAATTAACTTGTTTTGGGATGGGAGGAGGGAGTGGAGATGTCTATAAATCATTCAGATTTTTAAATAACATCAAGGGTTCACAAAGAGAAGGCTAGTCTTCTGCAGTGCTTGTTACCTCTAATCTATGAAGTGCTATTCTAGAAGACTTTAGGTGGTGTTCTGTAAGGTGAATGCTAAACATTTAAAAAGAGAAATACACACACACTTACCTGTGTGCAAGGAAGCAAGCAAGCAAAACTGGAGAAAGAAACAATAAAGGAACACTCAAATCTTACACTACCTTTTAATTATGTGCAAATTAAAATCATTATAGCATTCCTGAATGTACAGTCCACAGATGGATTCATTTTGATGAGATCAGGTGGTCCTCTAGTGGATATCCAGTTTGGAGGACTAAGACTGCTGCTTATGTTCAGTGTGACAGCTTATTCTTGGCCTACTCTGTTACTAACAGGATGGCATTAGAAGTACTGCTGGAACATACTTTACCCGGTTGTCAGCTGAGAGAGGAAGACTTTTTAAACCTCTTACTGCATGGCTTTTGGCATTTTATAAAGAAACAATGGGGAAGAATGGGGTCCGTAAGGCCCATCTGGATTCTGTGCCTTTACTGGGTGAGCACGCTGTGCTGGGGCAGGTGGGATGCAAAAACAATCAGTGAGAACAGCAAAACTGGGCAAACTGACATAGGGACTGGGGAATTTTGGTAGTTAAGCCACTGACTTGGCCCCTGGAAATCAGAGCTTATTTCGCAGTTTACACTTAATGTGGTGAAAGTGCTTAGCTTAACTTCATTTTGAAGACATGGAGATAGTAATATTTCAGTTTTCTGTCCTTATCTGTGAGCTGGTTTTAAGTGCAAACTGATTTTAAGCTTACGTCAGTAAGCATAAGAAGATGTGGTATCAGAGCAGTTAATCACATGCTTGCTTTCAATGTGGTAATTTTAACGCCTGACACTTAATGGGTATATAAACTATATAAAATTGTATGCTTCCAAATGAGGGCAATTGTGCCATTGAAATTAGAAAGCTCTTTTTGAAAGCTGGGGTTTTTAGTGCTTTTGCAGGTGTTTGTGAAGTAAACAGTTGTGTAAGGCAACAGCTGTAGAAAATGAGTGTTACCTGTGATGAGATCGGGAAGCTCTTTTGGCTGAAAGTATCTGTTCACACATTCTCTAAGGGAGAACAACATAAGAATGAATCTATAGTGAAATATCTCTTCTGAGCTCTTAAGAATCTCCCTCTTTATTTTTTTCTCATCCCAAAGTACACCTTCACCAACCTGTGCAGTGCTGTCAGAAATATCCTGACTAGTTCCAAAACTGGAGCAAAAGATCATGTCATTATGGCACTTTGCCCTGATATGTTGGTTGGAGCATATATGCGTATGGAGGGTTACTTAGCCCAGGGAGCTAAGTATGGAGCACCTGTCTGTCGTAGTTGTAGCACTTCCAAGAGCTGAGCTAGAATCACTGCCCTGCAATTCCTAGAAATACCAACTCTTCTGGAGCAAGTGCCAAAGCTTACTATGCAGACTAGAGCTTACCATGCCCCTAGAGCCCAAAAGACATTTTCTCCATCTGTGACATCCTTGCTTTGACAGCTAGTGGAGGTTAGACGTGGTTCTTCTCTTCAAGGCTGTTCTTCAGTGCACAAATAATTGGAGGTCCCCTAGTTGTGCAGTGTAAGAAGCAGAGGTACCATCTCAAGCTAGTTTTCCAAATTAGTTAACGGATGTCCTGTAGCAATGTGCTTGTAATGGCCAAAGAGGTTCAGGCCTAAATCTAGCTTTCACAGATTTTTCATCAAGTGATACACAGGATAGCTCTGACTCTAGACCTTGATAGTGTGTTACTAGATTCTTGCTGTTCCCAAAGACTTTTTTCCCCTTTCATTCGCTATTGGTTCATTCCACAGTTGACTTTCGGCAGAGGGAAGGAGTACCTGAAGCACATAATGGACGTGCACAAGGAGAAAGGCTATGGCTGTAGCATTTGTAATCGACGTTTTGCCTTGAAGGCAACTTACCATGCACACATGGTCATTCATCGGGAGAACCTGCCTGATCCTAATGTGCAGAAGTAAGATGACGTGTTGGACTGATAAGAGAAGCTATTTTTTTGAGTTACAGATGCTTTTAGAGAATTGGACTGTACTGAATATCTGAAACTGTATAATGACTGTTAAAATGTTTATTAAAAGCTTGAAATATATATATCACCAATGATTCACTTCACACAGATGATTAGTCAACAGCCTCACAGTTTGGGCTTTGTAAAGTATAAATCCTGTGATTTTGGTAAATATTTTCTAAAAACTGTGATTTGGGCAATACCAGACTACTCCAAGCTTGCGGTGAACTTAGGCTTATTTCGAAAATGCTTTTATGTTTCAAGGAACTTTTTATAGTAATTAGTATTACCAAACGAAATACAGTTACTGACAGAGATGCCTGAAAACCACCTCTGTCTCAAGAAAAGAATGACAGTTTTTTGGTCTCTTTGATTTCAGATACATCCATCCATGTGAAATCTGTGGAAGGATTTTTAACAGTATAGGAAATCTGGAAAGACATAAGCTTATACATACAGGTAAAAATGTGTTTATTATTATCAATATTAAAAAGAAATTTCTGTTGCCAGTGCCAGACTTATTTTTTTCAGGAGGAAATAAGTTATGGTTTTTACTGTAAGTTACAATAAGATAAATGTTATTTTTATGCTTTTAAGGTAGACCAGTTTTCTAAAGCAGATAGTATTAATGAAGATATTTGGTCTAGGCACACAATCCAGATTCCTAATTAATGTGATGCAGGATGCACCTGCTAAAATCCTAATTCTGTATTCTGTTCTTCCCCAAATTCTTATCCATGCCACCTTCTTACCATTACACAGGCTGAAAACTGCTATTGCAAAATCATTTTTAACAGCTCATTATTATTTCATGCTATTCAGTATTTTCCTACCTCAGGTGTTATCTTTTTTTTCAGATTTCACACAAAAAGCCAGCTTTTCTCTTTCTCCAAAGTCTCCTAATTTAGTTTGGGCCACAATATGCATGAAAGATGTGGTTGACAACACAGGCGGACTGTTGCCCTCTAATTCACCAGTTTAGTCAGCTTTTAGGAGATGCACATTTTTCATTAACATTTTTTTTGTTTATGTTGTCTTTTAAATTTATTTTTAAGGTGTAAAAAGTCATGCTTGTGAGCAATGTGGCAAATCATTTGCTAGAAAAGACATGTTAAAAGAACATATGCGAGTCCATGATAATATCCGAGAATACTTGTGTGCAGAATGTGGCAAAGGTATGTCTAATGCCTTGTTTTCCGTTAATTGTGGTAGTGAATAGCAGGTGAATATCTGAATTAAAACTATTTCCATTTGTAGAATATTTGGAAGGTCATCGGAGTGCTGTAGATCCTGCATTTTTGAGAGGTAGAAACTGTATTAATCAGGAGCTTTATGGATACATAAACTACCCCTAACTTTATACAATCTAGTCTTGTGGCCTGTAAGATAAAACTGATTTTAATAAAATTTGCTTTTGTCAGATTGAGGAATGCTTGCCTGACTGAGTTCCAATGTATTTGCACCATAAAAGTGAATACGAGTTAATTATTTCATTCTAGGCTGTTTTCAGGCTTAAGAAATAGAGTAATTTCTCTCTTTAAGAGCCTTAAGAGTCAAAGTTGCTTTGACTTTTTGAATTGTTTGTGTTATAACTCGAACAAATCTGAACTGGTATTTTAGTGGAAGGCAGTAAGTCTGACACCTCTAATAATGTTTTTTTCTTTGCTTGTTCCTGCTGTTTTACTTCTTCCTCAGTGGTTACTCAGATGTTTTCCAGAGCTTTTGCCTGGAATTAAAATAATAATGATAATGTGCACTGCTACCTAAACTATTAAAAATACGCAATTGTGGACATGCAGCAGATACAATCTTAGAGCTCTTGGCTAACAACATGATCATCCTGAGTTTTCCTCTGAAGGTGGGAGCAATGGACTAATTGTCATGCTGTACTTTTTGTCTCACAGGAATGAAGACAAAACATGCACTTCGTCACCACATGAAACTTCACAAAGGGATTAAAGAATATGAATGCAAGGAATGTCACCGAAAATTTGCACAGAAAGTCAACATGCTGAAGCATTACAAAAGACACACGGGTGAGGTCTCTAAAGATGTACGAAAATTGCACTGAATCAGTTAAATGCTTCCTGAGAGAACTTTTCTAGAACAGTATGAGGAACACTGATTAAAAAATATGCGTATTCTGCTTTTTGAAAAATGAAATTTTGTCCTCTCATCAGCCAAGACCACCTGTTACACAATTAAGATACATAGTTTGGTTGGTTTCATGTTTTGCTCTTTTAAGAGAGGTGGGTTTGGTCTAGGGTAGGTCTAGAATGTTGGTTTTGGTTTAAGTTAGTCTTCAGGTTCTCATTTCCCAAAACAAAATTTTACCTCTTGCATCAATTCCTCTTGGATTCATTTTCTGCCAGATGCAGTGGCATGGCTTAGATAAAAATAGCTAGTGAAGCTGGGCTTCTTCTACTTGTTTGGCTTTTTTTATTAGTGATATGAGACTCGGAATTGTCCCAGATACCTTAGACTATTTTCACTCTGATGCTATATGTGCTCTTCATGCAGGAATCAAAGATTTTATGTGTGAGCTCTGTGGCAAGACATTTAGTGAGAGAAATACAATGGAGACTCATAAGTTGATTCATACAGGTAAATCCTCTAACAAACAATATCCAAAGACTATAGCTCTATTTTGTTCCTAGGCTTGCTTTAGACTTGCCAGTCTTGGAACTAGTGTTACACATCAAGCTATCAACATAAAATTGTTCCTCTTGTTGAGATGCTGACAATACAATACTCATCTGCGGGGGCTGTTGCTAACAGCATTTCCTTCCATCTGCCACCAGTAGGAAAACAGTGGACATGTTCAGTCTGTGATAAGAAATATGTCACTGATTACATGCTACAGAAGCACATCCAGCTCACTCATGATAAGGTAGAAGCCCAGAGCTGTCAGCTGTGTGGGACAAAGGTTTCTACCAGAGCATCCATGAGTCGACATATGAGGCGTAAACATCCAGAGGTGAGTTAGTTTGGCAGGCAGATTGTGGGGTGGTTTGTTGTGGGGGAGGGGTGTTACCTTTTTTTTACCTTTTTTTTTTTTAAAGAAACTTTATGGCCATCAGTGACTTGAAAGGAATTACTTTTTTTTTCTTTCTCTTTTTTTCTGTTCTTTTGGGTCTAATTTTAGGTAGTGTCTGTTCAGCATGCACTTAACTGAATCAGCCCTTTCGTTATGTTATGTTTCAGTAGTAAACTTATCTGATTGTCAGTTCCTAAAAATGAAGTTGTTTTGATTATTTTAAATCCCTTTTCTTTTTCTGCCTCAGCTTAAATGTATATTTTTTTTCATGTTTTGTCTTCATCCATTAGGGAGTATAATTGATCCTTTTTCCCTATTGTGTTCTCTGTATTCAGAAGTGATCTGAAAGAGTGGTGAATAGAGAGGTGATGGCAGCATCTGCTGATGATACAAAATTATTCTTAGTAATACAGATGAATGCTGACTGCAGACTATCTGGATTAGAGGGATGTTTTGTCTGACCTCAGTGGGGCTTTTTCTGCGTTCTAAATTTCTGAATAGCTATTGTGTTTCTCTTCAGCATTTCTTGTTTAGGTTGACTAAGGCTTGCCCATTCCCTTTGAGGCTTTTTTTTTTTTACTACCAATTTATCATTAGTATTGCTTTGCCTTGAACTATCCCTATTTTTTATCATCATGACTGGGAAGGAAATCAACAAAAAGCTCTGTTTATTGATTTTTTGGATTAAAAATGCAGCTACATATCTGCAATCCAGAGGGCAATTTGTCTCCGTTCTTTGATAAGCTGAGATGTATAGGTTTAGCTGAAAATAATGGATTAGGACACAGTTGATAGGTTTATAAATAGAAATGCTAAAATAATAATTTTTTTTTCAAACACATTGTTTCTTTTCTGTAGAATTCATCACTTCGCACTGGGTTGTGTTCTGTCCAGAATATGAAAATAAACATATTCTTATATTGTTGTCTTTAAACTTTGCTGGTTTTCAGTGAGAAAGAAAAGACGATAGGCCATAAGGTCATTTAAAAAAAGCCCTGGTTAAATCCCTTGTATTGGTATGTGTAAAATGTTAGATTACATCATTTTTGCTTTGTGACAGGATTTGTTAGGGCAATGCTGTGTTGTTTGATTGTGGTATGCACTGCTGTGGTTCACCAGCTGGTACCTCTTTGTCCACAGATTCTTTCGGTGAGGATTGGTGATTTAGAGCAGCTGCCAGAGACGACCACCATTGATGCCTCCTCAATTGGGATTGTTCAGGTAAATTTGCCATTGCAGAATGCTGATAGCAGCTAGGCTCCAGGTCTACTGGAGGGTGAGGTGGGGATGTCACTTTTTTGGTACGTATCATAGCTGGGCATAGGCTCATGGCCAAGAAATGTGCTTTTTTAGATAGTCAGCCAACTTAACATGTATGAGCAGATGCAAGCTGTTGCCAAAGTTTGTTTCTTCACTTGAGAATCGACAGTAAACCAACTTCAGGTGATAGTGTCTTACTTGGAACTGCACTAAGCAAAATGACTTGATGTTTTCTTTGGAAATGTGTTGCTCCAGCCGGAATTAGCCTTGGAACAGGGAGAATTACCAGAAGGGAAACAGCATATGAAAGCTTCTAAACGTGGCCAGAAACGAAAACAAAAGTCAGGTGAGGAGGAGGAAGCTCAAGTGCCTGAAGACCCTGCCTTCAGTGAATACACAGAGAAGGAAGGTGAATTCACAGGGAATGTTGGAGATGAGACTAATTCAGCTGTACAGAGCATCCAGCAGGTGAGCTCCAGCAGCAGGGTGATGGGTAGCAGGCATTGCTTAGAGGGATAACAATTCTTTTTTCCCCAATAACAAACACAAATGAGTGATCAGACCATTTAGGGCTAATTTGATAAATCCACAAAGATGGATAGAGACTTTAAAAAAACCAAGGAGTTGGACCAATAAGCTCCTCGTGGTTTTTGGGGTTTTTTTTTCATTTCCTTTGGTGTTACCATCTCCTTGTTTGCCAGATACCACTAACTATCTGAAGCTGTGACTAAAAGTGTGAAAGTTAATTTGGCTGCTTGTTTTGAATGTTGCATATGCTTCCCTCCCATTACCTTCTTATTTCTATACATGGAAGTTGTTATATTCCAAGCTTTCTATGTTCCCCTCTGTGTGTATGACTTCTCTTGCTGGCAGCAGCACTCAGGTGATCTTTCTTGATTCTTGGTATTTGGTAATCATCTGCAAGATATAAGGTTGAGATTACCTTTCTGTTTTTCCTCAGGTGGTGGTGACCCTTGGTGGCCCAAATGTCACAGCCCCTTCCAGTTCTGTGGGGCTGACAAATATCACTGTTACCCCCATTACAACGGCAGCTGGAACCCAATTCACAAACCTCCAGCCAGTGGCTGTGGGCCATCTGACTGCACCTGAACGCCAGTTACAGCTGGACAACTCAATTCTCACCGTGACGTTTGACACCGTCAGTGGTTCTGCCATGCTGCACAATCGCCAAAATGACATTCAGATCCAGCCGCAGCCAGAGGCAGCCAATCCTCAGTCTGTGGCCCATTTTATAAACCTGGCCACCTTGGTGAACTCCATTGCTCCTCTAGGGAACCAGATAACAGAACAGCATCCTCTGACATGGAGGTCAGTGCCTCAGACTGATGTCTTGCAGTCCCAGGCACAGCCAACGCAACAGCAGTCAGGACAGCAACAGGTTCAAACAGAGCAACAACAACAGATGTATAGCTACTAATTTATACTTCGAAAAGTTTTGAAATGGACAGTACTTAGAGACAAAAACACACAGACATTTGGAAAATTTCTAATAGGATTGTTTGCTGGATACCAAACAGAGATGGGAAAATGTTTATACAATGAAATGTAAGCTAAAATTGGCATAGCACCCTGCAACACCCTGATCTTGAGATTCTCACGCTGTCTCTAGACCTTGCATTGTCTTAGAAAAAAGAAAAAAAATCTTACCATAAATTTAGCGCCCCCTTGCACTATGTATTTCATGCAGTAAGATTGAGATTTGACAGGAGCATCATAATACATCTTAATCAGAGCAGGGAAATCCTAAACATTATGACACTTACACTTGATTTACAAAACCCTTTCAGCCATACCATGTCACTTCTTTCCAGTCTGGAAATTACATATGAAGACCTTGTTCACTTTGAGGTGGAATGCATTTGTGGTCAGCTGGTAAAGACCAAAATGTAAAGACACAAATGGGCAAAACAATAATTGTCTTGGTTTTTATCTTCTTTAGGTCTTGTATTTAACAACATTGGTAAAGTAGGTGGAGGTTGGGGTTTTGGGGTGGGGATAAGTGTGGTGTGGAAGAAAATACATGAATTTCATAAAGTATTTCCATTTTAGTCATGGGAAAAACCCTGTACCCATAACACAGTGTTAGTGCTACTTGAATCAGATAGCTGGTCTAATGCTAAAGCAACTTTTATGGTCTTCTAGTCAAGTTTGAATCAAACCAGTTATGAACTGAAAAAAAAGAATGTGATACAGTTTTATGTAATTTTTCAAAACTGCTCTTTCAATCTTGCTTTTAGCTAATAGGTCTGAAGAGCAATCAGTCCCCTTTGATCAAGTTCAGGATGTGATTTTTTTTCAATTAGTCGTCTTTCATCACGTAATAAACATTTGAGAAAGCATTCTTTTTTATATATATATACACATATATATATATATAGCCTTTGTACTTACTGTGTGTTCCTGGTGAGTATTGGTGTGAAAAAGTTATCAATATGATTCATTAATTTTTTCATCTCCATATTGCCCTTTCTCACAGAAATAACGTATGGATTCTATTCCTTCTCTTTCCAAAACTGTTTTCAGAATTTGTAGCCACACACGAGATTGTGTGAAGTGCAAGAAAAAAGAATGTCTGAAGCATATTCTGCCACATGGAGGCAGTATGCCCTAGTGTATAATGGACAAGGTGTGCATGACTGTTGGGGATATAAGTAGTGGGTTGGGTCAAATACATCATTGCTGATACAATGCTTTCATTCCATTCTCCATACATTGATGTGCAGTCTGGACTTTTGCATGTCAAGAAGATAGTGTCTTTCCCATAGAGAAAAAGCAGCTTATATCAAAAAGGAATAAACTAAAAGAAAAATGTTGCTGCCTGGAATCCTGAAAGGCAAATCTGTCCTTCCAGCTGTGGCTGAAGAACAAGGTCCTTTGGGGCACCAGACTGAGCCACAGAACCGTGCTAAAGATTTTTGCTGAGGATAAAGCAGCTGCTGTGTTTGACAGTGAAGATAGATTAATGGTTGTAAAAATCCTGTCTGTGCCTATCATATTTATGAAAATGTTTTATGTATTAGCAAAAATATGAGTAGGAATGACTTAAGCTTTGAAAGTCTGTATTAACGTGGACTACATGACCCCTGAAGGATGCCTTATAATCTCTACAACAAATTCTTCCAAAGTATAAATGTCTGGATATTAAAGTTAACCTCCAGTGGTTTTCTTGGTGCCATAGCAGTGTCCGGAGGCTCACTATGCTAGGCTCTGTGTAACGCTTAGTTGCAACAGGACATGTATAGGAAAGGGGTTTCTGGTGACGGATTTTGTGTGTCAGAGGAGCAGAACTACTTTTCTGTAAACATCAGCAAGCCTGTAGAATGTCTGCATGGGAAGGACCTATATTTGGTGGGAAAAAGATGCATATCAGAAAGAGAAAATACCTTTTACCAGTGTGGGAAAGAGAATTTTTCATTCCCTAGCCCCTTCTGCCTTTTCTCAGATCCTTTTCACACAATACCATGAGATCCTGTAGTTTTATTAGCCACCTAATCCCGAGAAGTGCAGTTTTATGTCCCTCTTATCATCTGGATTATTTCACCACTGGCTTGAGCCAGTTAAGTTTCTCCTCAGCTGTCCTGTCCACAAATGCTTCGCCTTCACACCAAACCCACTAGCCAAGAGAAAGCTAGGTTTTATTTATGAAAATAAATGATGTTGTTTATGTACTTGAAGCTTCCCCCTGCCCCCCGCCCCGTGTTTGGTGCCTAATTGGTAAAGGAACATTATCTTTTGGCAGGGTACTCCGGAGGGAAAAAAAAAAAAGGGGGGGGGGGGGGAGGAAGGCAAATGGAGAGGTCCTAGGTCAAGTTGTTATGGTAAATAAAAGATGGCTAACATCTAAAAAAATACATATGTATATGTACACACACACATGGAGGGTTACAGTGCTGCATATAGAGTTTCTACAAGGTCAGGGTTTTGTTTAGACATACATAAATGGTGATTATGCTTTTAAGTGGGGAAGAAGAGGTTTTTTGCCTTAGCTGCAGAGTGAATACATCTGCTCTATGTGAATACTACTGACAGTAGCATTCATGATGCACTGTATCAACCTGAGTCATTTTAACATGTAATTATCTATCTGATAAGAATTGCATATGGAGGTGATCAACCTTTACAGAGACCTCTGACTTCACAAAACCTCTTTATCCTAATGTGATCCTCTGGTATTCTGTACTTTTATGCTGCCTAGCATCCCTCCCACACTTAACTGGCCTGCATAATCCCATCCAGGCAGGTTAGCATTTTACCTTTCTGATAATGATTGATTCTAGCTAATTTAAAAAGGAATGATCACATAATAAATGCTTGCATGTTGGTGGTCACATAGAACAGAAATGTCTTTCCAGTCTCTCAGTATCCCCAAATCATAGAGCGGCCCAGGCTGGAAGGGACCTCGGAAGATCATCTGGTCCAGCCTTTTTTGGGAAAGGGAGCTTAGATGAGATTATCTAGCACCTTGTCCAATTGCACCTTTAAAACCTCCAGTGACAGGGACTCTACCATGTCCCTGGGGAGGTTGTTGCAGTGGATTATTGTTCTTACTGTAAAAATTATCTTAAATAATATTCTGCTTCAGGAGGGAAAAATATAACCACTGGAAGGGCTTTGACTAGGCCAGGCAACAGAAAGTTCTCTAAAAGCTAATCTTCCCCAGAGCAGTCCTTTTGGAAATGAGCTTGACTCTCCCTGCAACCATTGCTATGGTACCTCATCATCTCTCAGTGTGATTTTATTATTACTATTGTTATTAACATCCCTATGAGAACGCAACTGTATCTTGGGTGTGCTGCAACATGAAACATTTCAAAACAAATTATTCTGGTTTTGTTTCAAACAAATTATTTTGTTTGGAGAAGTTGGAAATGGATACCTTTTCAGATAGAGCTTACCTTGGAGAACTACTGACTGCCAGCTGCCCTCCCAACAAAGCCTTTTTCGGATGAATACCAAAGTTATACTGATGCTGTTTCAAACTGCACAAGAAATAAAACTACGTAAGGGATGTGCAATCTAAATTTCCTTTGCCAATTTGTTACTAGCCTTTTCAGCTATAGGATGTGAAGGTTATTGTTTTCAGCCACGTGTTGGAGATTTTGCATAACAACTGTTCAGTAACAAACTGGAATTAGTTTGAGCCAAAGGAGTGATGTTGTGTAGTATTCTGTGTATTGTCATTGTTTATTGCTAAGACTATTATTTAATTGAATGCTGTTTGTGGCACTTGGGCTCTGAAGTAAAGGAGCATCAAGGTACAGAACCCTTTCTCTACCAGTGTTATTCTTTTCTGGTCCTTCATTAATGCATCAAACATTTTTTTTCTTCAAATCACATAGACTTGCCTCAAAAGCAATAAGCTTAATCATTATGTCATAGAGCTTTGTACATCCTGCAGTATACGGAAACATGGGGTAGTGTTCTAAAATATTTATTCTAGAGCTTGTTACTGGGTAATAACGGAAAGCAGAGGAGGCTGAATCTTTCTTGGCTGTGGTCTGTGGTGAGTTCTCTCAGGAAAACCTACTGTATCAAGTGCTATTACGCTCTCTAAAATTAAACATTTCTTTTGAGATGTGTCAGTATAAAAAGTGAGTGTTTTTGCAGAAGACAGTCAGTCTCCTATGCAACCAGCTATGTTTCCGTACCTTTTTCTTGTTCCAGAAATTGTTTGAAGTTAACAGCCAGGTAAAGGCTGAATTTATTTCTAAAACTGAATTTTCTGTCAGTTTGTCAGGGTGATTTACTAGTGTTCTGCACACATAGAGATGCCTCAATTTCTCATCTTGAAAGCTAGGAGTGGAAAAACTACCATACATCCAAATGACAATCATATAAAAACTATAGGTACTACATGAAAATGGATAGGGTAAATAGCTTTGTTAGTATTGCTTTGTGAGTTCTTGCTCGGTAATGAGATTTCCTTAGTGCTATTTAAAGTAATAATAATGTCACTCCTTCTAATTACTTTTGGCCTTACATTTATTATTGATATAGGCACACCTGTTGGAAAATCTTTAGCCCTTTGTATTTTTGGCATGTGTTTTCATGGTGGATGTGTGTTGGCCTCATCTGGTGTAAAGGAGAAGGAAACATACTGGAGGATACTGCTGATCCACGCCAGCATGCACAGCAAATCTCTGCTTGTAGTTTTGGAGACAGACTGTGCAGCCAAGTGACTTGCATCTGTGAGGTTAGCTACCAAGGTTTGTTTTCACATAAGGGTTTTTGCCCTATAGCAAACCCAAAATGTCATGTTGGCAACAGGAGAAAGAAAAAAGTATTTCCATTGTGTTTGTCAGCAACTCGTCTTAGAGTGGTTTTCTTCAGTACTGAGATGCTACTGTAATATTTGCACCGTATATGGCGAGAAGCCGTTAAATTTTCTTGATTAAGAATGTTGGAACGCTGTAAAAAGGCACAGGTACTTCACCATACAGTGTAACCATGGTTGGAAAATATGTTTCTTGCCCTAAAACGCTTTGAGAAAGCTGTTCTGGATTTATTTTCCCTCCTGGGTGCTGAAGTGCTGTTCTGCAGGTGTACTGCTGCCAGCTACAAAGGGCACAGTTCAGTTCAGACTGGGATTCGGCACACTGAGCCCCTGCAGTACAGCTAACGATGGCTGACACATTGGATCGCTTTTCTAGAGAGTCTAAGCTCACTGTTGCTAAACTTAAATTCCCAACAGCTGAGCTGAAAGGGGCAGAGAGGGTATGCTTTGAGTGCGGCAGGGAAGGTAAGACTTGTCCAGGACACCTCAGTCTCGCCCCAAGAGTCAGGATTTCATCAACGTTTGTCGTGTAGTGCTGTTGTCTTTCTGCCTTATCCATGAGCTGTTTTGACCAGTTATGGTGCTGGTTAGTGGCTAACACTTTTGAAAAGCTGGTTATTAGGCGCAATGGCCGTCGAGCAGCTGATGTCAAAAGCAATTAAAAATACTGAGTTTGGGGATTTATTTCATCTAAAGCAAAGTTTTTAAGTTCTAATGTCTTTTTACTGTCAGTTGAGTGCTTTACTGTATTTTTTGGTTTACTTATAGATTTTGATTCTAAGAAGTTTTTAAGGGGTCCCGTAAGTAGCAAAATCTAAAAGGCTACAAAAAAAGAAGTGTAGTAATGGCAGAATGAGGAGTTAAAATTAGGAGAAACTAATGATACTAATTTTCTACAGATTTTCACCCTTCTTCTACCCACATGAGTCTGAGGTTCTTGGTGTGACCTAGCTCAAGGAAGGAGACAGCCCTTGCTTTGGCTCGTTTGCCAGAACTACTCGTGTAGGGATTGATGCACTGGGTGCTGTTACTGAGAGCAGAGACCAGCCAAGTTCTGCCAGCCTTCCCCTCAAGCCACGTGCTCATTTCAGTATCTCTTCCCAACATAGCTGGCTGTTTTCACAGAGCTCACAGGAACATGAGTGTCTCTGAGACTTGTACCTCTCACACTTAGTGAATGTCGAGAAACAGATTCAAAACTGGGAAGAGCGACCTGAGAGGCAATGAAATACATTGGAAGTATACCTAAAAACTGTCTGGGAGAGCACAGACTTAGCCTGCTGTACCGAATTGTATGGTAAGTTGTGGTGGATGCAGTGCTGTTAACTAAACGTTAGTGATAATTGTGTTCAGATGCTTTTTTCTAGCAGAACCTATATTCTCTTACTCGTATAGGGGAAAGTGTTAGTGTGTGTTCAGTTTACCATAAATTAAATTCAAAGGTTTGAATTCACATGCTCGGTGTGTTATATGCAGCAACATGCAGAAACCAAAGGGTGAGATGCTCAAATGATAAGAGGCCGAAGCAGGTCCACATTTCATCACTTTTGGGAAGAGGGAAAGCAAGGTCGTGGGCAGCGTTTTCTCAAGAGTGACTGTCCTTTCTCATGCACAGAATAGACCTGCTCTGTTGCATACGTGATATCTGCATGCAAGGCAGTCACGGGAGTGTCATCGAGGGACTGACACTGGACTAGAACGGGGTGTTTTACAATCAAAAAACAAAAAAATTGAATCAGCTCATTAAAGGAAAGGGTCGGGAAGCTCTAACCCTAGTTCCTTGCTGTGCCAAGGAGAGGAAGATAAAAAAGAATGGCTCTCAATCTGTTACACTGGCTGTGTTGTGAGTAGGTAAAAAAGAAATCAACCGCATGCGTGAGCTCCTCTTCCCTTCTCTCCATACCCATGCCTGTATTAAGACCCTAGTCTGAGCTTTCAAAGGAATAAATACCTTTGTCTGACTGATGTACAGATGGCACTTGTGCCCAAGGGCCCTAGTTATCATCTAGAATTCAGGATTGGTTTTCAAAGTAAATATGGGTACACAGGCTAGGGGTATTTGGGCAGGAGCAGGTTCTTTTTGGGGCTGTGTGTGTCTTAAAAAGCAAAGAATAGTTGCTTTATTGCCCTCCTGTGAAGTCCGTGCTGATGCAAACAAGATTTTTGCTGAAGAGACAGTGGAATCAGTGACAAAGCACCATTTTTAAACACGCAAAAGAGCTTAGATTGCATAATCAAAGAGAAAAATGAGAAACTTTGTCCTGAAGGCAAATGCACCTACTTCTCATTCACTCTCCTCCCTTTTCCACTACTTTTTTTCCCATGAAATACATGCAAATCCCAACACGCACGAACTTTTCCTCCAGGCATGATATACTTGTGTGGTTATTTAAGTAAGAAGTGGGTTGAATAGAGATATGAGGTGTTCCTGGCAGAAAGGTCTTAGAAAAGAGTGCTCTATTTACCGCTGCTGTTGTAATCCAGTCACCCCTGAGAGCATTTCTAGCTAGTGAAGGCATAGCTGTCATTCTAATTATACACCATACACATTTCCTTCTTAATTTAGTCTTTGCACAGTATAGCCAGTATTTCTGAGTCTACCTACATTTAAAAATATCTAGGAATTAAGTGTAAGCATTTTATCAAAATGAAGAGTGGTTTAAGAATTAATTCAAGTAGAGCAAGAACTCGCTGTAATCAATTAATGCTTGCAAGAGATCACAAATTCTGGTTGCGCAGGACATTTACCAGAATCTGGAAGCAGTAACTGAATGTGCATGGTCTCCTACACTTGGCTATGACTTCCAGCTCTCAGTGGCGTGAATTGCTGGCTAATACTCTCTTACTTTTAAAGGTGCCCCTCTTTGGTGTGAAGGATATTGAAAATGGTGGGGGTTACTCTAAACTGAGAGCACTATAAGGGGAAGAATTAGAGGGCAGGCAGTGGTGAGTGGGATTGTTCAGCGGTAGCTAGAACAGCAGTCATAGGAAGATGTGTTCTAATCTCCCCAAATGCCTTTGCAGCCCCTTGCCTGCCTCCCTTCTGCCCTGGACGTTCGCCTCCCACCAGCTGCTCCCCCGTTCCTGCCGTGAGCTGGCCGTTCAACCTCGGCTCCAGCACCAGAAATGGGGGCCTGCGCCGCAGCCCGATGGCTCTCCCAGGCTTCTGCAAGACGTGCCGCTCTTCACCGCCCAGGCCCTCTGAAACGGGGGGGAACTCCGTGCGCCGCGGGGCCTCGTCAGCCTGCGCCACAAAGGAAGCAAGACGGACCGAGTCCAGCGACGGTGCGGCCCCACCGCCCGCGCCTACACACCCGCACGGGCGAGGGGTGCGGCCCTGCCCGCGCCACCGGCCCCACACCGGGCACCCCTCGGGTTTGGGACACACCTCATCGGGCTCCAGAGAGGCTGAAGAGGGAAGCGCACCTCCGGGGCCGCCCCCGCCCAGCGCGGCAGCGGGGGACAGCTCACCGCCGCGGCCCTCCACGGCGCGCACTGACCCCGGCCTCGGGTAAAACCACGGCCTTCGTCACCGCGGGGGCAGCCCACGGCTCCACCCGCGGAAGGGGAGCGCTGTGGAAACGCGGCGCCGAAGTCCCGGCTCGGCCACCGCTCACGCCTTCGCTCGGAGGAGAAAGACGGCGGCGCCCCGAGCGAACGCGCCCGTCCCGTCCCCCCCCCCGGCCGTGAGGTGAGGCGAGAGCCCGAGCCGCTCCCCGCCTTGGGTACGGCCTCTGCGCATGCGCACGCCTGCGGCTGGCGCCGGTGCCCGTTCGTACCCGCCTCGCCCTGCGGCGTGCCCCTCCCGCGCCCCCGGGCCGGTTAGCGCCGTTGGTCGGGCGTGTGGAGAGCCCCTCGGCCCGGCCGGGCTCGCTTCCCCGCCCGCTAGCAGCTAAGGGCGGCTGAGGGGGGGGGGGGGGGGGTGTGGGGGGGGGCGGGGGGGGTGGAGTGTTTGAGGGGGTGATTTATCGTTACTACCCCGGAGCACCATGAGCGGTACCAGTACTACCCCGGAG